>PVJA010003923.1:0-20729 GCA_004027025.1 Myocastor coypus | reverse complement strand
TGAACTCCCACCGATCCTCCTGCCTCAGCCTCCCCAGGGCTGGGATTACAGGTGTGCGCCACCACGCCCGGCGCCTTATCATTCTTTAGAGCTGAGTAATATTCCATTATATAAAAATATCACATCTTTATCAACCATTCTTAAGATGATGGGAATTTTGGTTGTTTCCAAGATTTGGCTATTACAAATTGTGCTGCTATAAACATAGGTGCACAGATATGACTATGATATGATGTTTGCATTTCCAGTATGGGGAGAGCTGGATTGAATGAGATTTCCAGTTCTCATTTTTTAAGGAGTCTCCGCACTGCTTTCTACAATGGTTGAACCAGTCTGCATTCCCATCAGCAGTGGAGAAAGGTTCATTTTACCCCACAGCCTTTCCAACATGTATTATTAGTTGATTTCTTTATGATAGCCATTCTTTCTGGAGTGAGATGGTATCTCAGTGCTGTTTTAATTTGCATTTCATGGATGGCTAGCGATGTGGAGCATTTCTTCATGTACTGATAGGCTTGCTGAATTTCTTTCTCTGAGAAGTGTATATTTATCTCAGATGCCCATTTATGGATTGGGTCTTTGAATTCTGGGACCCTAATGGTTTTTAGTTCTTTATAAATTCTAGATAGAAGACCTTCGTCTGAATACTTATTAGTTAAAATCTTTTCAAAATTTGTGGGTTGTCTTTTCACTCTGTTGGAAGTTTCTTTTGCTGTACAAAGACTTCTTAGCCAAAGGAGGACCCACTTGTTGATTCTTTCAAGTGTTAAATGTGCGTTTTGATTTTTGTCCATGAACTCTTTGCCTATCGCGATGTCTTCAAGATTTTCTCTCACTTTTTCTTCCAGGAGGCTTAATATTTCTCTTTTAGTATTTAGATCTATAATCTATTTTGACTTTAGTTTAGTGCATGGTGATAGACTTGGGTCAAGTTTTAGTTCTTGGCGTATGCAGAGCCAGTTTTTCCTACACCATTTGTTAAAGAGGCTATCTTTCTTCCAGTAAACATGTTTGGCCCCTTTGTCAAACATAAGGTGGCTGAGTATGTTTGTACTTGCTTCTGTATCTTCTAATCTATTTGACTGATCGTCTTTTTTTGGCAATAACATCTTTATTATATCATTTTAGCTTTGTAGTATAACTTTAGGTCTGGAATTATGACGCCTACTGCCTTGTGTTTGTTGCCCAGGATTACCTTTGCAATTCTACACCTTTTTTGGTTCCAAATAAATTTTAGGAATGATTTTGCCAGGTCCGTGATGTATATTAATGGTATTTTAATAGGAATTCCATTAAATCTGTATAACAATTTAGGAAGTATGGCCATCTTCACAATGACAGTTCTTCCTATCCAGGAGCAAGGAATATCTTTCCGTTTGCTGAAATCTTTTAGGATTTCTTTTTTTCAGAGTACTGTAGTTTTCACTGCAAAGGTCTTTCACTTCTTTACTTAGGTTAATTCTCAACTATTTCATTTTCTTCATTGCTATCACAAAAGGTACTGTTTTTCTAATTTCTTTCTCAGTGGATTTGTTGTCTGTAGAGAGGAGTGCTATTGACTTTTGTGTGTTGACTTTGCATCTTGCTATGCTACTGAATTTGTGTATTAATTCTGGTAACTTTTTGGTGGAGCTTTTTTGGGTCTTTCAAATAAATTATCACGTCATCTGAAAATAATGATAATTTAATTTTTTCTTTACCTATTTATTCATTTTATTTTTCTATCTTGGTTAATGGCTGTAGCTAATGATTCCAGAACTATGTTGAATAGGAGTGGTGATAGATGACAGACTTGACTTCTACCAGGTCTGAGAGTAAAAGATTCAGGTTTTAGAATTACATTAGCTGTCAGATTGTCATAGATGGCTGTTATCAGATTGAAGTAGAGGCCCTATATTGTAATTTTCTGTAGGATTCTGAACATGAATGGGTGTTGGACTATGTCAAAAGCCTTTTCTGCATTAATTGAGATGATCATGTGATTTTTGGCTTTGGCTCTATTGATGTAATGTATTACATTTATAGATTTGCATATATTAAACCATCCTTGCATCCCTAGGATGAATCCTAGCTGGTGAAGCTGTATAATCTTCTTGGTGATTTGCTACATTCTATTGGTGTGGATTTTATTGAGGATTTTTGCATCTATGTTCATGACAGAAATTGGTCTATAGTTCTCTTTTTTAGTTTCATCTCTCTCTGTTTTTGGTATCAGTTTAATACTTGCCTCTAGGAACGATTTTTGGAGGATTGCTTCCTTTTCAATTTCATTGAAGACTTTGAGGAGTGTTGGGATTATGTCTTCTATAAATTTCTTATAGAATTCATTGCTGAATCCATCAGATCCCAGAGTTTTCTTTGTCAGTAGGTTTTGTATTACAGTTCGTATTTCTTTGACTGTTACTGGGTTATTGAGAGTTGTTATATCTTCTTGATTTATGTTTTGTAATTTGTACTTTTCTAAGAGTCTGTCCATTTCATCTGTGTCTTCAGTTCTGTTAGGGTAAAGATTCTCAAAGTAGCTATTTATGATCCTCTGAATATCTGCTGGGTCTGTAGTAATTTCACAGTTTTCATTCCTTATTGCTTGAATTTGAGTCCTTTTGATGAGGTCAGCTAGGGGCTTATCGATTTTATATAATCTTTCAAAGAACCAGCTTTTTATTCATTAATATTTTGTATTATTTTCTTTGTCTCAATTGAATTAATTTCTGCTCTAATCTTTATAAATTTCTCCCGCCTTTGGGCTTTGTATTTTATTTGCTCTTCCTTTTCTAGTCAGTTTAGATACTGCATAAGAGTACTTATTTGTTCCTGTTCTGTTTTCTTAATGTGTGAGTTCAGAGCTATAAATTTCCCTCTAAGAACTGCTTTCATTGCATCCCATAAAGTCTGGTAAGTTGTGTTTGAATTTTCATTAAATTGTTCATATTAATTTCTTATGAAATTTCATCTGTAACCCACTGGTTGCTGAGAAGGGTGCTGTTTAATTTCCATGTATTTCTGGGGTTCTTGTGATTTCTCTTGTCATTTATTTCCAGTTTCATTGTAGTGTGGTCAGATAATATGCATGGAATAATTTCTGTTTTCTTGCATATACTTAAGCATGACCTACACACTAGTATGTGGTCTATTTTGGGAAGTGTTCCATGTGCAGCTAAAAAAACTATATTCAGAAGTAGTTACCTGGGCGTGGTGGCACACGCCCGTAATCCCAGCACTTGGGAGGCTGAGGCAGGAGAATTGGTGTAAGTTCAAGACCAGCCTGGGCTACAGAAGTGAGCTGAAGGCCAGCCTGAACTGCATAGTGAGACCCTGTCTCAAAAAGACAATAAAATAAAGTAAAATGAAATGAAATGAAAAAGCAGTGGTTGAACACTCTGTATATATTCACTAAGTCCAGCTGTTCTGAGTTCTGGTTCAGTTCTGTTACTTTGCCAAATTTTTGTCTGCTTGACATATCTTTTGGGGATGAAGGGGTGTTAAGGTCTCCTATTAAGATGGTGGTATTGGATAGTAGATTTTTCATGTCCATTAAGATTTATCTTATATAACTTGGTGCTCCGGTGTTGGGTGCATATATATTTATGAACGTTACCTCTTCGTCTTAAATTTTTCCTCTAACTAGTACGTAGTGACCTTCTTTATTTCATTTGGTCAACCTTGGCTTGACCTTTAGACTGTCTGAAAACAGGATTTCTATCCCTGCTTTTTTTTGAGGTGCTGGGGCATGTAGTATTGTTTTCCATCCTTTCACTTTTAGCCTATGAGTTTCTTTATGAGTTAAGTGTGTTTCTTGTATATTGTTGGGTTTTGCTTTCTTATCCACTCTGTCAGTCTATTTCTTTTAGTTGGAGAATTGAATCCATTTCCTTTGATGGTTATAATTGAAATGTATTGACTTATGATTGACATGTCTTTTACTTACTATTGTTTACCCCTTTTTATCCTATGTTTAATTGGTTGCCCTATTTGGTGAGCTCTTTCTGTTCTCATTTGTGGAGTTCAGGTCATTTTGGTCCCTCTCTAAAATATATTTTAGTAGTCTGTGTGGGATTGGCTTTCACATCATGAAATTCTTCAGTTGCTCTTTGTCATGGAAGTATTTCACTTCTCCTTCATACTTGAAAGAGAGTTTTGAAGGGTATAGCAATCTGGGCTGGAATTTGCTTTCATGGAGGACTTGAAGCACTCTGCTCCATGCTCTTCTTCACTTCATGGTTTGTGAAGAGAAATCTGCTGTTATTCTGATGGATTTTCCTTTAAATGTGATCTGTTTCTTTTCTCTACTGGCTTTTAGTATATTATTCTTCTGCTGGATTTCTAGTATCTGATTATTATATTTGTGTTTTTATTTGGATTGATATTTGGAGTTCTGTATGCTTCTGTGTCCTGAATGTCAGATTATTTTCTCATATTTGGGAAGATTTTTGCAACTACTTCTGCCCATATACTTTCTATATAATTTGTATTGACTCCTCCTTTCTTGTTGATTCCTATTAATTTCACATTGTTGATTTTTGTATCATCTCACAGATGTTAAATTATTTTTTCATACATTGTAGTTGTTTTTAAGAGATTCTTTCGAACCTTTTCACTAGCTGTGACTGTGTCTTCCAGATCTGAAACTCTATGTTCATTTTTGTTCATACAGTATTGCCAGCTTGTGATTGAGATTTTATTTTCTTGTGTATCTCTTTGAAACTATTTCATGCGATCTATTTCTTTCCTATATGGCTCATTCAGGGAATCCATATTTTTTTTATTCTCCTCTAATTTTGTATCAATATCTTCTTTAGAAGCATTTAAGTCTTCATTATAATTATCTTTTCTTGCTCCATTGTAGAGATTATTTCTATTCTGATCTCTCCATCTTTCTGTAGTTGTTCCCCTACGTTAGATGCTATTAATTTAAATATCTATTTTTTTACTTCAGATATTGTTTCTGGTCTGATTTCCTCTATACTTTTCTGCAGCTGTTTTCCCACTTCAGATTCTATTAATTCCTGCATGTATTTTTTTACTTCAGATGTTATCTCTGATCTGAGTTCCTCTATACATTTCTGCACTTGTCTGTCTACCTCAGATGCTACCAATTCAGAGATTTTGGCTACATGGTTCCCTTTTTCTTCCATGGTAGTGTCTCCTGTATTTTGTTCTGGGTGGGCTGAGAACCTGAGATTGCATTTTGCTCCTTTTCTTCATCATTTTGTATAGCAGGGACCTCTGTATTTTGGTGAAGTTATATCGTTAGTATCTATCAAAATTTGGGTCTGGATCCACCAATCTTGATCCCATCCAGATGTGCCTGGCTTGGTCTGGCTGCTGTGCTCAGCTTCTTCCTGCTAAAGTTTTTGGAAGAGAGCCCCCTGTGCTTCTCTGACAAGATGCTCAGTCCTTGGGTTAGCTGGTTGAGTCTGACCCCTACCCTCTTTGCAGGGAATTTTGCTGGAGGGTTCCACAGTAGATGCCAGAGCTGGGATCTGGGTGAAGAAGAAGCTCCAGTAGTGCAAAGGTGTAGGCCTAGTGTATCTGTCTGGGCTCCCAGTAGTAACAGGCTGTGGGCAGGAGCAGAGTTCCAGTGGCAGTGTGGAGGTGCACGTGGGCTAAGACATCCTACCTGAGTGCTGGTGGCCTCGTCCTTCGGGGCAGTTGGCAGGGTAGGAGTTACGTGGGGGAGTGACACATAGCCAGTGAGTCCTACCTGGGTGCAGGCCCAGTCGGTCAGCATGTGTGGTGTTTTACCTTTCTTATCAGCATCCTTTACTCTCCTATTCCACCTCTTTTAAAACTCCCCTTAGCTCCCTCTTCACCTCAGGTCTTGAGAGTATCCTAACAAGCTCCATTTCAGGAGTTTATAGTATGTCTCTTTTCTCAGGATCCAAGTCCAAATAAACAACCAGATAGAACTGACCACCTAGTATTCTCTAATGAACAAGATACTTCTGTGGACTTCTAGAAGAAATGCTGCTTCTCTCGGCAGTTTTTAAAAATGAATCTGCAGACCAAGTAGCAGACTGCAGGGTAAAGAGAGGAAGGGATGTGTATGGAAATAAGCCACTCTTGGAAGTCCTCCAACTCCTCTTTCTGGGGAACAGTGCATCTCCCCTCTGGTACAAGCAAGACAGTAGCACTAGTATTTTCTTTTATTAGCTAGGAGAATAGGAGTGAGGGTGCCAGAAATAGAGGCAGTGCTTTAAGGCAGAGGTGGAGAAAGAGAGAGAAAGACAAGCAAAGAGAGACAGAGCCAGAGATGGAGACAGAGACAAAAACGGGGTGGAAGAGAGTAACTGGATTATGGGGTTCATATAATCATGGAGGTAAGCAAGTCTGAAATCTGTAGGTAGGCCAGCACATTAGAGAACCACGTGGGAGCTAAGAGATTGAAATACGCAAAGGAACAGCCTGAAACCAAGGCAGGATTTTTACACTATAGTCCTGGAGATGGAGGAAAAGGAAACCTGTCTTTGCTCTGAAAGTCTCCAGCTGAGTGGATGAGATCCAGCCACATTATGGAGGCTAATTTGCTTTCCTCTAATTTACTGATTTGTATCTTGATCACAAGCAAACATATCTCCTTATCAATATCTACATTTGTGTTTAATTTTAAGAATTCTGTGCACTGTAGCCTAGACAAACTGACACATAATTATCGCAATGGTAAATCCCATTCCTAAGTTGCTACCATTCTACAAAGGAAAAGCCAATTCCTTCTTCTCAATTTTTCACTCTCCAATTTTCTAATATGGGAGCATGACAGGAAGAGCAAGCATACAGGCAGAGGAAGGCAGGGGTGAGGGCTGTATGCCTACAAAGCTATGTTTATTTCCAAAAGGACTATTTGGAATATATATATATATATATATATATATATATATATATATATATATTTCTTTTAAGCCTCGGAGTTTGATTAATTCAATTGTCTATTTCTATCCCTGCCTTCAATCCTTTATATTTAGAGCAAATTGTCTCAGAAGAAGTAGAGAAATTGTGGTTACTTCCTCCAGGGAAGAGGTAAAATAATTCCAAAAATGTGGCAAAGCATAAGAATTGGAATCAGATGAAATATGCATGGACTTTGGCACTCAGTAAAAGTACAGCAGGCGAAACATCTTGCCCAGCTCCTTGTTAGGTATGGCGCCACCCAGCCTGGAGAAGAACGGTTCTCTTATCTTCTCAGGCCAGCTGGACCTTGGTGTTCTCCAGGCAATGGGATCCAAGAGAACTGTTTCCAGCTCTCAGCTCCCAGCCAGCAGCCCAGGGGCCTTCCTGCCTCCCGCTGTCCTGCTGACAATGCTTTCCTTCCACAGCCAGTTTCTAAGCTGGACAGTACTAAAAATCACCGCTGGCATCAGAGCTCTGAGGGTCCAGCCCCATTTTGCAGGTGGAAGTGCGAAGTACAGAGGGGAGCTGCTTCTGGGTGACAGAGCCAGAACCAGATCCCTGCCGATGGTTTGTCCAGTGGATGCGCTCTTCCAGGTAGATGTTGAAATCTGCTTAGTCGGAGCTAAGCTACATTCCACTTCTCTAATATTCAGACAACAGGTGCAATCTCCACAGGTCCTTGGAACTCATAATACATGGTTACTTTTATGGCTCTCTACAAGTAAACAATGCTAGTGGCAATGATGATGACAAAGACAGTGATGTCTCAAGGATACCATTTACTGAACTCCATTCTGTGACTTATAGTGACTCATTAAACATTCCATGCTAGCCGTAGTAATCCCTATTTTATAACAGGGATTTACAGGTGAGGTCTAACGTCACCTTCTAAACAAGATTATGGATTCAGAATCTTGTCTGGAAGACTGTCTCCCAACATACTGTCCCCCTGAGTCTCTTAGCAGCCCTGACCTAATGGCTTTAGAATCTGTATTGTATACAAGTACGTACATTTATCCATGACAAAAACTGTGGTTGGTCTGCCCATTTTGAATTTGCCAAAATTGAAAATTTGTTTCACATAATCTTAGACATCAACCTTGAATTTTTAAACTAGAGTTTGACATCAGGTAAAGTATGATTAACACTTCAGCCTTTTTTTTTTTTTTTTTTTTTTGGTATTTAGTACAGGACCTGCAGGGTCTCACTACACAGATCAGTTGTGGAGATCCTCCTGTTTTCAGCTTCCCATTATTGGAATTACAGGCTCGAGTCACCACGCCCAGCCTCATTCACCATCTCAGCAAGCCCTGGGGGTGGGGCTGGTATGGCACACCAGGAATCAAATCCTAGTCCTCACATCTGCTTAAGCAGGCACTTTGATCCGCTGAGCTATCTGGCAGGCTCTGCCTTAGCCTAATTCTATACAAAAAATAGCTAAGCTGAAGAAGAAGAAGGTGGAGAAGCTAGAATGTAATAGCTGTGCTTTTCTTGAGTGGATAAAGAAAATGCCAAAATTAGGAAATGAGGGCCCTAACTAATCAATGAGGAGCCAGTGACAATAACCAAACACACACCTCTAGGTTTCCAAAGAATTGTAATGTCTGGTATCTCATGAAGTGGGTTGCTGTGTTTTGCCTTTTCTCACATAAACACTTCTTACTAACTTTTACTGATACTTTTAATTTATAAGATCTCTCTGTGAGAACTCCTACTCACCTTCTTTGGAAAGATCCAGAGGAAAATAGCTTATATTTTTTTTTCCAAGGAAATTGCCTCAAAGTTGTGTTTGCTGGAATGTTGATGTTCTATTAAGTGATAGATACTGAGATATCTTGGTGGGCTCAGAAATTAATTTTCTTTACGTTTCATGGCCTTGCATGCTGGTTCCCACTGCAGCTTGCCTCTCATATATCACTCTCTCCAATTACAAACACTGCTTGAGCAAAACTGGGTGGAGGAAACATAAAAGTAGATCAATCATAATATTTATACCCCCTGGGAAGGAACCCATTTCGTTTTCCTGGCCCACAAATACAGTATTAAATTAACTTTGCTTTAATTTATCAAACGCAAGGCATTTACTCATTCAGGCATTCAACAAATATTTATTGAGTATTCACCATATATCAGACACATGGAAGTAGCTGGCGATAGGGGCAGCAAATCAAACTCAGAGATCCCTGTCTTCATAGAACTTCCTCTCTAGAGCACGCATGCAGCTATGACACCCAGAGGTTAGTGGAGATGTGCAGACATTACAACAAATGCTAACACTTGGAAATAACATTGATTATTCCCCACGACCTTCTTAAAGTCAAGAGTCTTTGTACTTTTACCTAAAGTTTCATTAGAGAAGTGTCACACATTCATATACACATGTGCAGATTGTGAGCACAGAATTCAACAAATTTCCAAACAGTATTAGCAAATAAAACCCATCTTTGCCCCCACTTAGAACAAACCCTTCTCCTCAGGGACAGCCCCTGTTTTGTGGACTTAATGCAACTTGAATCCTTTAATAGATTTCTCCTTGTAGAATGCCTGCTTATTTCATTCAGCTTCTTTTTCTGCATTGTTGATGCATTGTTTCTCTCTCTCTCTCTTCATTTTTTTTTGAGATTTGTCCATATTGTTATAATAATACTTTATTCATTTTTGTTACTATTGACTACTTCCTTGTAGGTTCATGTTGTAATTTATTATAGTTCATTCATTATGCTGTTGAATTTGGGTTGTTCCCAGTTTTAGGTTATTAATAATAAAATCAACACCAACATTCTTTCACATGTATTTTGGGACATATGCCTATTGGAAAAATTTGAGAAATGAAACTGCTGTGTTTAGTATATATACAAGTTCAGTTTTAGTCTATGTTGCCTAATGGTTGCCAACATACTTGCTTTCTTTTACAAATTCAGCAGTTGTGTTACACACTTATGATTTATTCTGCACTCTTACACACCTTTGCTACTATTTCTGGGCATTCGTATTGGGTAAATGAAGAATTCTGCCATGCCAAGATTCATTTCTCTGGTGACTACTAACATGGGATACCTTTTTTATATTGAATATTTGAATAGTGCTTGTTGCTCTTTTATTATTTGTTCCTTATTTATTTTTGTACCTGAATCCAAACTCAGGGTCGTGGGCTTGCCAGGCAGGCACCGTGCCACTGAGCTGCATCCCAGGCTAACAGTGCCTGTTGCAAAGTGTGACCTCTGCTCTTTCATCTGATCTCTGTCACATTGTCTAATGTGTTCTCGCTGATGCATGAGAATCCCTTTCTGCTTCTAGATAGAAATCCTTTATGATGCTATAATTATTTTTCTCTACACTTGCATTTCCTTTCTTTGTGTGTTTTGTGGTCACCAGAAAGTCTTAATTTTCTAAATAGTCCAAACTTTCACATTTTAATTGGTGCTTTGTATATCCCTGCTTGTTTCATTTTGCCTGACCATAGTCCCAAGGATTTCTGATTTTCCAACAGAAGATTTATTATGTAAACTTTGGTGTGTACATCTCCAATTTACCTGCAATTAATTGGAAATTGATGAATACATTAGAATAGCTGAAGATTCATTTTTCCTCCACGCAAATATTTTGTGTGAATGGTTTTGGAGACAATGAAAATAGATAACTAGAAGCAATAGTTAAAATGTTACTGATATTTTAGGAAAATACTACACCTTTATATAACAATATGCAACTGCTGCCTGAACAGCTTACATAAGTAATTTGTTGCATGCGCTGTGACTTGCATATACTAATATCATGATTCTCATCTTAAAGATTAAAGGACAAAGTATTGGAGATGTTCAGCAATTTTCCTGAGGTCACACAGCTAGCAAGTGGCAGAGCCAGCATTTGATCTCAGGCATTCTGATCATAGGCCTAGCTTCCCTAAACTCAAGGCATGGTTGTCTCCCAATAAATCTTACATATCGGTTTGTCCGTTATGTAAGTAAGGTTGCAGTATTCTTATTGGGGAACCTATTTCATGCAGTGCAATTTACATGACTTTAGAGACATCCACCTTTTTAAATGTGTAGCTGCAGGACACAAGCCTCCTGCCCTCTCATTTTTCCTTGATTGTAGCATCTCTGCCTACATTGTAGATAGACAGAAGTACCCTGGGAATGATTCTTTAATTTCCAGAAGTGTGCCCTATCTCTGATTTCAGTACACTGCGCATGCTCAGAACGAAGCGGCCTGGGCCACAGTTCCCCTTATGTGCTCCTCTTCGGTGTCGCTGTGATTTTACCAGGCACCGTTTCCATCTCAGCTTTCCCTGGGTCCGTGGCTTGGAGCCAGCCCTTTAAAGTTAATTTTGGTTGTCCTTCACTCTAGTGGTTGCATTTCTATTTGATTTCTATTTCTTTTATTTAAATGCTGGCCTACACCCAACAAAGGAGGGTAAAGGAGTCTGGAGCCTTGAATACTGACACCACTCGTAGATACAAGGTTGTCAGGCACTGCGTGAAATATGCTGACAGTCCCTGAAGGCCAGGAACCTGCAAGCCAGCCACTGCCACCCACCACAACTGTAGCACGCTCCAAGCCACTGAGTCACAAGACGTGGCCAAGCAGTAGTATGTGGCTTGGGACTTTCACAGCAAGATGAAATCAAGCCCAATGAGAAAAACGCAATTAATTGGTCCTCCTCAAGCAATTAATTAACTTGCCTCACGTGACCGTGGTGCCAGTGTGTGAGGCGACCATATTGTATCGCGCAGCTCTAATTAGGTTCCCAATCCAATGGCCCATATGACTAAGTGATCTATAAATAGAACTTCAGATATAGAAAACAGACGTGCAGAATGTTAAGTCATGACTGAGTGAGTTCAATTTAATTAACAGTTATTTGAGGTTGTGTTGGGGGAATTGCTTGAGTTTGGGCACCTGGAGACGCAACTGTTGGTGCTAACTTCAACAAACAGACTCCAGAATACAACTGTGCTGCTGGAAAATCTCCATGCTCAATGGTGAGGGACAGGGAAGGCCACCGTAGGGTTGCAGAGCTATCCACATACTGAGGTGAAGGAAGCAAAACCTAGAGTATATTTTCCACTTACCAAACAATAGCCATTTAAAGTGTGTGTTAGTTTGTTTGTCCAGAAAAGGTGTTTTGAGAACCTACCCTTTCTGTGTGTTATAGTTTGTGTCTAGTTGTTTCCCCAAAGCCTCATGCAACCATGGGACAGGGACTTCTAGAACTTGAGACTTGACTCATGATCCGCTGGGATTATGTGTTTTAGTACTGATGGGATTATGGGTCTGAGTACTTCTGGGATTATTGGTGCGGCCTCAGATGGATAGGCTGAAGCAGAGAGCCTGAATGTAACATAAAGAGAGACCAAGAGACAGACTCTGTTGCTCTCTGCTCCCCTGGTTGGTCGGTTGCCTCTTTTGTCATTTTGTTGCTGTTCGGCCACCATGAACTGGATGCTCTCCACCCTGTTCCACTCAGCCTTGGGCCAGCTGAATATGGACTGAAACCTCCAGTAATTGTGAGCTAAATAAACTTTTCCTTCCTTCACTTTGGGTGTCAGGTATTTGTCCCAGCAACAAGAGAAGAGTCACTAAGACACTGTGGTTCATGAATTTCAGTTTCCTTAAATTGCTCAGGGAAAAACAGTTCTTGGTCATGTATCACAAATACCGCTCTGATTAGCCTCAGCACTGACACAACCTCAAGAAGCGGATTAACCACTCTGTCTGACCTCAGGCCTCTCTAGGGGAGGGCTTATTAAACTTGACTTCTAGCAGTGGTCATCAAATTTATTTTCATGAAAGAAGGTAAGAAGACAACATGAAAAAGATAGTATCAACAAATGATACCTAAATTTCCTTTTGACTTTAATAGTCTGTGGTTTTTAAATATATATATATATATATATATATATATATATATATATGTATGTATATATATATATATATGTATATATATATATTTATTTATTTATTTATTTATTCATTTATTTATTTATTTATTTGGTACAGGGTCTCACTTCACAGCTCAGCCTCGTAGTCATCCTCCTGTTTCAGTGTCCCTGGCACTGGGATTACAGTGGTGTGTAACCATGCTCAGTTTTAGTGGCCAGCACAGCACTACAAGGGTTCCTAAGTGGGCACAGCATGTGGTACCAAGGATCAGATCCAGGTCCTTATGCTTGCCAGACCGGCACTTAGACTGCTGAGCTATCTCCCCAACCCAATACTCTATGTTTCTACATTCAAATACATTCTACAGTGAATAGTTGAAAAATTTGCTAAACATATTCATATACTCGGGCCAGCAATAGTTTATCAAGAGGAATGTACAAAGATAGGGATAATCATCAACCCGGACAAGGAGGAATATTTTAACCTAAGCATGACTCAGAATTACAACTACATGATAACAAAACTACTGACTGTATGTTGAGTTCCTTATTGCTTTACAATTGTGTGTTGACAATGCATCCACTTACTGTAGACTCACCCTACCCAGTGGTCCCTGTGTGTCTCCAATTTCTTATCTTTTCTTATTCAATATCACAAGCTATATAAAATGTGTTTCCATAGTGGCTTTCCTAATGACAGCCAGCCGAGGAGAGAGAAAGTACATAATGAAATGTTTCCAGTGGTTTGGACAGGTGGAGCCCCATGCAAGCCATCAGCAAATACAATTGCAGAAGCTATCAGCCAAATACACACACCTAATGGCGCCTGCCCAGGTTATTAGAAGAGACAAATGATAAGGTCACCAGAAGGTCTTACAACCAAAGTGCTCTACAAGCCTGGCAGCAGCTTGGCCAGGAAACTCGAGAATATTCCACATATGAAATCTTAATTTAACTAAATTGGCCCTTCCTGAGCTCTGTGGACCAACGTGCCTGCTTGCTTTCAGGATACACACTCTAAGAATCTGGCTTCGCTTCACTCTCCTCAGCTTTCTGCACCATATTAGGCTCCCACGGGCAGCTGTCACACTCCACAAAAGGTTCCTAATTCATCCTCAGAGTAATTAGATACATTGTAGAATTTTTTCAATAAAGAAACGGAAGTACTTATGTTGGATCTGGACTTGGGAGGCACTGTAAGGTGTTTTGCTAATTGCATTTACTTTCTTAACTTTTCCCATTGCTTTGTGCCTATTTGCCTTCTCAGAAGGATGCTGAGAGAGACTGATTGCTTACAGGACCCTAGTTAGCTCACAGTCATGTGCAGGGTGGCAGTGGCTCCCCTCGGCTGCCCCTGTCACCAGCTGGTCTCTCCAGTAATCCAGCAACCAGTGGCTGGCTCTTCGTCTAACCTTCTTCAATAGCTGCTTCACCCCGATGCCTTAGGGAACCAGCCCTAGATAAAGCAGCTCCCAACTTACAGTGGAGATGGAATTAGTTTGTACTAATTGGCTTCTGAGTGGTAACTGGGTCCTTTGAAGGAAGAGATTCAATGGCAGCAGGGCTGCTGTCCCCACAGGTGGTGATCTAGTAAGATGTGAAACATGCAGACATGAAATGCCTTTACTGAGCAAGTATATTCTGCCCAGTATGCTCACATGTACACACACACACACACACACACACACACACACACACAGATGGATATATTTCTAAGGAACAAGAACCTCTTACTGAGTTGAAATATACTATTACCTGGTAGGAGTGTTTCTGATCTAAGTGTATTACATCAATATTCCCTCCATGCCAGATTCTCTACTCAGTACTGACCTTCGACAAGGGCCTAGACAAGTAAGAACAATGGCATTAATAAGCCCAGCTAGCACCAGGACAAGAAAATTCTGCCGAGGACACTGAGCAAGCATCACACAGGGGCTATAGCTGTGCTGCATCTTGAAAAACAAACTTGATTAATCCCCTTGAAGGTGTGCGTCACTATAGCAGGAATTAATTTACTACTTTAGTTGATGAGTTGGTCACTATCTATTGCCAACTAGTAAGGCATTAAATTAAAAGGGTGAGATTGGCTGGGAGATGAAACTAGGAGTACAGGGTGGCAATGTGAGTCATTCGGGGGCTAGGGGTGCACAGAGAGTGTGTGTACACTTGCAGTTGAGAGAAAGAATTCTCCCTGTCCATATGGGGTTGACTGTAGGTACAAAGGTTTACTTCACCTATCTGGGGGTGAAGGGCTGACTCCTTTAGAAATATGAGCCTTTGTTTTGTTTTGTTTTGTTTTGTTTTGTTTTGTTTTGTTTTGTTTGTGCAGGCTCTCACTATGCAGCTTGAACTCCTAGTGATCCTCCTGTTTTCAGCCTCCTCAGCACTGGGATTACAGGTGCACACCACCATACCCAGACTTGGTCCCTGGCTCGGTGTGCCCAGAGGTGGAGCTAGTGCGGTATGTGGTGCCAGGCATTGAACTCTTTCTTGCTCTTGCACTTGCAAGAACTAGTTCTTTATTCAGTTTAATGGGTTGAATATCTTTTGGTGAATTTTAAGAGTTTTTTATACTTGGTATATGAGGCCTTATCAAAGTATGATTTTAAGATAGTTTCTTCCATTCCATAGACTGCCTTTTTACTTTATTGAAAATGTCCTTTTTCTCAAGTTTTTAAGTTTCATGAAGTCCAATTTTATCTTTTATCTTTTTATCTCTTTTTTTGTGTGTGTGATTTTGGGATCATATCTAAGACTCTACCGAGAAATGAAAGGTCATGAAAAGTTAACCTTACATTTTCTTCTATGAGTTTTATGAGGTTAGCTCTTATGTTTAGTTGTTGATCTATCTTAAATTAATTTTTATATGTGGTATAAAGTGGGAATTTGTTTGAATGTGGATGTGTTTAGTTGTCCCCATACCATTTGTTGACAGGACATTTTACTCCCCGTTGAGTGATCTTGGCCCTAGATGTACAAGTTTCTTTTCATGTTCTTAATTCTTACACCTTGTTATTTTTATAAAATATTCATGATAAAATCTTCAGCTACAATGAATTCCGTTTTGCTCTTGTCTTTTAATTACCAAACTTTCATGAGATTTTCAAAACATGTGACCTCATCTACTTTTTTTTCCTGTCTCTTTTTCTAAAGCGTTGTTTGACTCCTTTTCTCCTGGAATTATGTAGTAGCTCAATAACTTATGAGGAGTAAAAAACAACAATGTCTGACTGTCTTCTAAATAGCAAATATGGCCACTATGATGACACAGCACTTTTGGGCATGACCCCCCGGGGAATGGAGAGCCTTGTGCGTTCTTCTCTTTGTTCTCTTCAACTCCCTTGAAAAGCAGCCATGCATTGGGACTGATGCTTCTCTGCCTCGTAGGTTCTCTGCCAACAGTTCGGTTCTTGTGAATATCAGCTCCGTATATTTTTCCTTTTACATGGACTCCACCTGTCATATGCTGTGCCTTCCTCCACGTGTGTAGTTTTTTGGCCCATGCTCTCAGGCTGATTATTTACCTGTTGAAATATTTACACTGACTCTTTTGAGGCCACAGCTGCTCATGGCAGTATTACTCTTGGGCCCCAAAGGGCTGATCTCTGAACTTTTCCAATTGAAAAGGTCAGGCAGTTATGGGAACTGACAATTTTTAATTTTGTAACCTCTGCAGAAAGCTGGATGGGACAGATTTGAACAAATAAATTAGTGTGAGCTGGGCAGAAAACCCACTGAAAACCACCATGGGAGGAAGGAAGGGGTAATTTAACTCCAATAAACAAAGAGGGGTGCTGGGTGCTCCCAGCAGAGTGTCAGGCTGTGGCATGGCGGAGACAGAGAGAAGTTTGAGTTATTAAGCCCTTAAATCTCTGACAGGCCTTGTCTATTTAAGAGCTTTCAGCCAAGATTCACTTTCTTCTGGTCCAAGGAAGATTACTTCTTGATTTATGAAGCCTCAGAAATACTGATGTTGAAATGTCAAAGAAATTGTTGTCAGCAGGATATTCAAACTTTTTGATGTCTTGTCCACAGAGAGGAATTTGTTGTGTTTATTTTTAATGAAGCAATTCTCTTCTATTAGTATGAAGAGAGAAACCTACCTGTGCTATGTCATGAGACAAGAGGACAGCACGTGGTCATCGTGGTTCTTGAATCCACCCTGAGGACAGTGGGAAAGGAGCTGAAAGCGCACAGCCCAGGAGCAACAAGACAGGGTTTGTCTCCAGCCAGACATCCCGTTGGACCCGGAAGTCAGTCTGCTGCTCCTCTCACACTCCCCGGGTCCAGATTGCTGGGCTAAATAGGGGATAGTGCACAGACCAGTACACGAAAAAAACGATATTGGAACCCCCATTTCTAAAGCATACAGATTCGAGTTAAGAAACAGAGTTAGGTAACATCATAGAGCACTTCTTCCCTTTGTTTTTGTTTCACTGTTTTGTAAAACCAGACTTCCACTGTTTGTTTCTGTTCCACTAAAGCTCTCTTGAACTGCCCTGCACTTCTCAGCACCTAAGTACACCTGCAACTTCGTGCAATAGTTTCTCCCTTTGAGTTTCAAGAACACTTTCCAGATTCTCCTATTACTTCTTTGATTATTTTTCTCAGTCTTTTTCTGGCTTCTTTCATGCTGTGCCTATAGGTGTACAAAGTATGATTTTGTACAGTGAATGTTAAAGTTTTAAAAATAAATGTATCATAACAAAAGGCATATTGCCATGAATCCCACACTAAACCCTCTCTTTCCTTTCTAACACAATCACCCTATCCTTCTTGCCACTTTCTGAAGCATTTCTGAAAGTACACTTTCATAACTACTATTAGTCCTGCTGCTGTGACTATATGGAGGTCCTGAATTTATTCACCATGTTCACTTTCTTGGTCATCTTGATTTAGGGAAGAGCCAGAAGTTGCACAGTTCAAGATGCAGGGAATGAGGCGGACGACGATCACAATGTTTTCATAAGGCTGCCTTCCCACCGAATGGCCCTGGGCACAGCACTCACTATATTGTTCTCCTATCTTATAAAGACTCACATGAAGGAGGACTTCCAGAGCTGCTTCGGAAAGTAACCATAGCAATGGTGTGTTTCCAAGCAGAGTATGTTCAAGGAGATTTGTGGCAACATGTCTTTTACTACAATACTTTGTATTTCCATATACCGGATAGCTTTTGATCAGCCCTGGTACGTCCTCTGAGGTTCTGAGCTTCAGCTTCCCTTCTTATCATTCTGCAGAGCCCCCTCAACCCATGTTGTTCATGGTGCCTGTGTTCTGGTGGCACTCAGCATTGTATGTCTTGCCTGCCTTCTAAGCTCCAGGCATGTGTACCATTGCTTTCTGGACACCACCATAGGAGCTCCCCCAAAAATTTACATCAGTAAAGCTGTAGCACACTCTTCAGAAATCTATAGAAGACCTTCCTTATTTTCTGTATCTCCCATTGGGTAAGTCTTCAATTGTATCACCACTTCTTCTCATACCCCACATTTAAATATCGTAGCAATTACATTTCCAAAATACTTTCAGATAATGCTTATTGCCATTGCTCCATTCAAGGGCATGATAATCTAGTAGCGTTCACATCCATGGCCCATCAGCTCCATGAGGGCAGGAACAATTGTCTGTTTTCTCTATCATCAACATCTAACACCACAGCATAACATGGGCCCATGGGATACAATCTACAAGCATTTTCTGTATACATGAACATATTATGTCCCTAGATTCTCTCCCTCGTAATACATTGCTCATAGCTAACAGACTTAGCTGGCATTTATACATGAGCTTGTCAGTGTCTGTCTAGAATCTGTAAATGGCCATTTCCTGTATGCTACATAATGGACCCACCATGTCTACTTGTGACCCCAGGTCTTTAACAAAGACCCCTTAATTTACTTCTGAGGAATCGTGTCCTCCCATCTGTACAGATTCGACTATTTCCATGCCTTCCTTGTGTCGTAGGTATCCAAGTCTCTTCAACACTCCTTCTGATCTGTCTGCCAGGATTTCTCTTCTTTCCCTTTAGTTTGAGATAACATGGCCTTTTGTCTGTCACAAATTTTGAAGAACCCACTACTTAGGACCCAACTACTGTCATCATATTTGGGGGAAGAGATAAACTGCCGTCCCAAAAGCCTGCCGCTAAAATGGCTTCTTGTTCCGTCCATCCAAAGTCCAGGCCCACTTAGCTCTCCCAACACAACGGAAGAACAAGGAGGGCAGGGAGGTGCTCAGTAGCACCCTTCTAAGGTTTCCGCAATGAAGGAGAAGTGATGAGGAGGAGCCAGACAGGCAGTGATGCTGACCAAGGGAGCAAGAGACAGGAGGTTGAAGAGAGTAGGCTTTCGAGACGAGGACCCAAACGAGAGATGTGTGCAGAGCCTTTCCAGAGGAGGGAAAGCCTATGGGTGGCGGAGAAACCACAGTGATGCAGGCAGTAAGACGTTGGGGTGCATAGACTTTGGGCTGAATATGGGCAGAAGGCTCTCTGCACCCTCCTGCCCTTGTCCTTGCTCTGATTAGCGGCTCTCTACCACTGAGAACAAGAAACAGAGCCCTGCAGCTTCCCTGGGGTGCACGTGGTGTGCAGATATATGCATGTGTTGGTGTGAGTTCACAGTGTGCCCAGGTACTGTGCCAAGAATGGAAGACTAATGCCCTCTCCCTGTCCTGTAAGGCCCTACAGAGACTTGAAAGTGCTCAGTTTAAGCAGAGAACTGAAAAGCGTAGAGCACGCATTTACCCAGGAAATCCAGATTCACCGACTGGCTGCTTTAGGTCCCAAAGTACAAAGCCTGGGACTTAGGTACATGCCCATCAATTTCTTTCTTAAGCTTCATCAAGTGTTACCTCCCCAGGCACAGGAGAAGAGTCTGTCCTCTGGCTCCTGCTACCTTTCCTGAGTCTCTGTTTTACTCAACGAGATCCTGAGTTCACAGAGAGCAAAGCCTTCACTTCAGCCTCCACGTCCTCAGGGCCTCACTGTGGGTCTTGTGCCTTCTGGCCACTCAATAAATATTATTGACTCGGCTTCTGCCGTAGTGGCAGCCCCAGTCAACTAAATGGTTTTCCTGGCTCTGTGCAACTCGCTAGCAGCAGAGGTGGGATCAAATGACAGCTTTGTCTTTCGGAGGGAAATGCTAGCTATTTGCAGCCTAAAATTTTCTATTACTTGTGTGTATTTACTTAGAATGGAATCCTAGGTCTTGCACAGCGCCCTTTCCTCTCAGCACATGGCACTTCAAGACATGATTTTTAGATGAGAGATGGGATCATGTGGTGACCGCAAGGACAGGCTTCAGAGCTGAGGGACCTCTGCTTGCACGCTCCTGGCCATGTCCTGCTCCCCTGGACGCTTAGTTCTCAGAGAAGAGAATGTGTGCACACACATAGCCTACTGCACCGCAAGGTTAAACAAGACAGAGGGAGGCCTGCCCGCAGCTACTCTTGAAGAATATCCACTGTCTATTTTTAACATAAAGATTTGCCCAAATAAGAAGAAATCGCAACAAATTATACATTATAAAACCTAAAAATTGCCCCAAAGGTCACAAAATCCAAGAAAAAAAAAATACTAGATTTATAGTAACACTCTCCATGACATTTTTTTCTGTAAATTCCAGCTACAAAATTTTTAAAGACTCTTGAATTAAAAAAAATACTTGCCATAAAATTTGTCATTTTAATCACCTTTCAGTGCTCACCCAGTGACATTAAGTGCACTCACACGCGCGTGATCATCTCTGCCATCTATTTTCATAACACAGCCTGGGGGAGCTATTTGCTTAACAGGACATGAATAATGTCCCCAAGTTGCACAGCACCGAATTCCAGAACATGCGCTTTTCCTCTCAGTCGCACACTTTGGTATAACATTCCCTGCCTAAATACTCTTCCTCTTCCTTCTCCTTCTCCTTCTCATTCTCCTTCTCCTTCTCCTCCTCCTCCTCC
>PVJA010003922.1:0-90436 GCA_004027025.1 Myocastor coypus | reverse complement strand
AAAAGAAATCAATTGTTCTTGTGGGACACCATCTCAATGTTACTGGCAAGTCCAGATTGTCTGACAATGGTAGCATCACTTTTGAGAATCAGATCCTAATGGGTCTCTGGGCTTAAGGGAATTAAGCCTATGCTGATCGCAGAGGAAAAGGAGGACATAAAATGAACTGGGAGCTGTCCCGTACCACAAGGCATTTGTGCCAAGGTGGCCACATGTGTCAACATCATGGAATCCTTCCTCCTGGGAGCCAAGAGGAAGTCTCTCAAAAGCAGCAGGGAAAGGCGCCTTCCCCACATCAACCCAGCTTTGGAGACATTGTACTACTGACATATGCTCCTTCCTCCCAAAACAATGAAATGTTCTGTGTGCTAACAACATAGCTTAAAAAAGAAAAAGTAAAACAAAATTCTGCATTTTTATAAAACTTGATAAAAAATAGTATTTCAAACTGTACAGTCACCAGAAGTACACAGTTATCAAAAATGCACACATTTCACTTGGCATCTCCAGCACCTTCAGCTTTTTGTGCCTGGTCTGTTTTGGCATCTCTATTTTCTGCAGGGTTATTCCCATACTTGCTGGCATCAGCTTTTCCCTTTTTCCCTTTGGGTACCTTCTCTCCCTTCTTTGCAGGAGCCTTTTTAGGCTTGGCCTCTGGCTTTGGAGGAGCTGGTTTAGCAGACAACCTTGCAGATCTTCTCTGTGGTTCATCTTTGACCTTGGCTTTATCACCTCTAGCATCCCCTTCAGCCTTTCTCTTGGTCATGGTGGCGACGGCGGCGGGTCACAGGCGCTAGACACGAGATGCAGTGGTGCGCAGCTTTGAGCGGCCCGGGGGTCGTGCTCGCTTCTTCTTCACACTGCTCCGGAAGTGTGGTTTAATTGCAAGCCTGCGTTACCCTGAGGGAGAGAAAGGACTTCTACTGCCGCCTTGCACTTCCCACAAGCTCTGTCCTCCCTGGGAGGGACCAGAGCCCTGCAAAGTGTTGTCCCAGGACTGTGGGTCAGAGCAGCTGACCAGCACCCCTGCAGCCAGAGCCATGTGTGGATGGTGGTGTGGGTGGGTGAGATCCATGATATGCCATGTGTGTGTCACCCCGTGTGAATGTGTGCATAGATCTCCACCCATCTGCATTTTTGTGCATGTGCCTGGTAGCTCTGTGTGTCTTCAGGAGAGGTCATGAGAATGAGAGTGTGTAGACACCTGCATTCCTGTCTCTGGCTGTGCATGTGTGTATATACATGTGTGCTTGTGCATTTGGCAGACATGAGCCCCTGTGCTGGTGTGCACTTGCGTGTGTGGTAGGTGAGATGTCTAGCAGATCTAGGACTTCACTGTCCAGCCACTGGCAGGGGAGTGATGGGTGCAGGAGGGAGAGGTGGGCAGCAGCCGGCTGCAGGGCTGTTTTGTGCAGGACACAGCAGGCAGGACTTTGGCCACAGAAGGGGCTTTGCCAAGAGTGTGGGGTCTCAGAGGCATCTGAGCAGATCCTGCCAGAGGTTTCTGCTGCTCAGAGAGGGTCAGCGAGGGACAGAGGTGGGTACCACAGCAGCTGCAAGGCCCACTTCTGAGGACAAACCTGTGTGCACCTGCGGCTGCCTGGCGAGACAGCTCTAGGAGCTCAGCTGGCAGCCGGGGCCAGGACTCCTCTGTCTCCAGGCAGCATGGCCTGGGCAGCATGGCCTGGGCAGCTGAGCTTCGGTTTCCCACACCCTTGAATGCTCGCCCACACCGCTGCCCCTGCCGAGCGCACTGCTTTTCTCTGAGCTTCTCACTGACTGCTTTCAAATTTGCCAATTCAAGAGCAGCTGAGCCTCAGGGGAAGGCCAGGTGGCTGTGGAGGGGCTCTTTCCACCACCGGGCGGGGGATGGCAGCAGGTATGTGCAGGAGAGGGTTTCAGGCCAGGGCCCACACTTCCCCTCACCACTGAGAGCTGAACGTGGTGGTGCCTCATGTGATACCAGAACCGTAGACGGCTGCAGCAGGACGACAGGTTCCCACCCCGCCTGGGCAACTGAGTGGTTTGGCAAGACCCTGTCTCAACATAAAAAATAAGGTGGGGCTTCAGCTCAGCGTGAAGTATGCATCTGCCAGCGCCGAAGCTGGGGGTCCTCAGGGCTGTCCCTTCCAAGGGTAGGGTGAGCCTCTTCCCACCTCTCCTGCTTTCTGTGGCAGCACTGGCCTGTTCCTCCCCTTGTAGAGGTGTCACCACAGCCTCTACCTGTGTGGTCCTTCCCATGGCATCGCCTCTTTGTGTGTACGTGAGCAGAACCAGCTCTGCTCCCAGGTAAGAGCAACGTGCAGTGCTTAGCCTTGCAGGTCTCATTAACTTTGCTCGGCACAGTGACCTCAAGGCACCTCCCCTTTCCCGAAAACGTCCCAGGTTTATCCTTCTTTAGGGCAGCGTGGTGCTCCGGCGCACATGAGCAACACACTGCCCTTATCTGTTCGTCTGTGACGGGCAGATGGCCACTTCCAAGACGCAGCTGTGGCAGGCTGTACTGCTGCAGACGTGGTGCGCACGACACCGTAACCCAGCAGCTGTGGCTCTTTCCTGAAGACAGCTTGGAGCACAGGAGCTGGATGCAGTGGGATCTCCAGTCTCAGTTTTTTGAGCACGATCCCATGGTGGTTGCACCAACTCACATCTCCACCCACAATAATGGCTCCATTTTGAAAAGCCACTTGCTGCTTCCAACTGAAGGAAGACTCGAGTCTCAGGACTATTTTCCCCACGCTCCAGCAGGAAGAACCGCGGCAGTGAAATGTCTGATACTTCTGTGTCAACCAAATGCACAGCTCACGTGCAGGAGAACGAGCAGGCGACACCACACTCAGCCTGTGGTGTGGGCCCAGGCATGTGTGGGGCCACGTGGGGTTGTGTGTGGCCGTGTGGGCACATGTAGGACCACGTGGGCATGTGCAGGGCTTTGTGGGGCTGCATGGGGCTGTGTGGCCACGTGCAGGGACATTTGGGCACATGTCGGGCTGTGTGGGGCCATGTGGGGCTGTGTGGGGCCATGTGAGCATGTGTTAGGCTGTATGAGCATGTGTGTGGAGCTGTGTGGGGCTGTATGGGGTCATGTGGGTATGTGTGGGCACGTGTTTGGCCATATGAGCATGTGTAGGGGGTATGTGGCCATGTGGGCACATGTGGGGCCCTGTGGGGACCTGCTCGGGACTCATCTGCGGTGCTGTCCTGAGGCAGCAGTACACAGAGAACGGGCTGGGTTTCAGGGCTCTGGGATGCAGGACTGAAGCAGACAGCACTGGTCTGTGGGCGTGTGTGGACTACTACTCTGACTTTAGGGTTTTCTCAACCTATCGGGAAGCAGGGAGCAAGAATGTTTCCGCATCCACACAGTAGTTGGGGTGGCTAATGGTAGCCACGTGGAAATGTCACATCACCGGGGCTGGGAGTGTGCTGATTCTGGTCAGGCCCTGCACACTTAAAAGCCATGGAGTTGTTGTATTTGTTAATTTACTTGAGACAAAGTAACTATAAATTATATTAAGTAATTAAAATGTTTTCTCATTCAACGATTTCTGGAGAACCTGTTCCATGTGGTGCTTCAAGGTCTGTAGACAGACCAGTGATTTTTTCTTAAAACTTATACCTTTCCAGGAAGTGGTCAGTAATGCTGCCCCTGGCTTATCCCTGTGGACACAGGTGTGAACATGTCCAAGAGCATTCTGACAGTCACACACAGACGCCACGTGCAGACCCTGGTGCTCACGTATGTGGAGGAAGGAGACAGGGCCACTAATGTGCTATGGTCCTGCATGCGGGCCAGCAGCGCAGATGATGTAGGGCAGGATGGTGAACTGGGACCCCCTCATGTTGTCCAGCAAGCGGAGGGGATGCAGGAAATGGAGGCAACTGCATGCCAGTGTCCCCGCATGGACATGGGAAGTGGAGGCAGCTACACACCTAGTGTCCCTATGAGGAAGCAGGAAGTAGAGGTGACCCTGTGTCAATTACATGGTACACAGATGAAGTACACTGTGCTATAGGACACTGGGGTTCCTGCCACATCACATGTGCCTAGCCTCCTATAGGCCTCTGCCCAGAGTTGCTCCAGCTCCTGCAGCCTCCTTCCCTGATGCAGTGTCATGGTGGGAGCAATGTGACTGCACCCATGTTAGGGACATCACTAGGGAGCCCCATGTTAGACCACAACCACAGCTGTGTCAGCATAATCGTCCTGTGTGCACATGTAAACACCGTCAGCACACAGAACTCGTGCACTTATACATGGCCACGTGAACAGAACATACACACACAGATGTGACCTCAGAGCACCTATGGGAAGCCCAGTATCTGCATTATCTAGTTTCACACACACTGACCCACATGGCCACTGGCCACTTACAGTGACACTTGTCCAGAGGAGGAGTGGATTTTAAGCTTGTCGAGCTCTAATTAGGATCCTGTGGGAGGCCCACACATGGGCTGGGAGCCCCAGCACCAGAGGACTGATGGAGGACAGGACAGGACCTGCCAGTACTGAGGCTGTCATCAGCCTGCTTTGGCCCCAGCTGGAGTGGCGGGTGACAGGGACCCCATCAGCACGTTGTTAGGGCTGTCTAGGCTCACAAAGGCCCATTCTGGGTGACTGGCAGCTCCTTCTGTTCAGCTTCCCGCTGAGCTATTGGGAGAGCTCCTGTGCTCTGCGAGTCTAAGCAGTCCTGGCCTGAATATTAATACACGAGGCCTGGCGCCAGGCAAGGGCAGCAGCTAGGCCCTCACCGCAGCGTCCTGGGCTTGGGGATTCTGTGGTCTCTGGGGCTCAGGGCTGGTGGAGCCCAGGCTGAGTGTGAGGCCTCTCAGGGAAGAAGCCGGGCAGCCTGCTGTTCGGCTGAGGACACATGGCCGCCCTTCCATCTTGCTCCCTTGTCCCCTTGTCTGGGTCTTTGGCTGCTGCATGAGATATCGTTTTAAAAAGCTTGTCATGGGTAGGATAACTGGGAGCCAATTATATACAATGGGTCACTTTGTACATCTTTATCTGAGGTGTGAAGCAGCCACTTGATCTTTAAATAACATCTTGGTGCATGATTTTTTTTTTTTTTTTTTTTTAAGTAAATCATCTAGACTGTAAGAAGCTTTTTTCTTTTTAGGCTTTCATTTGCTCTCCTGTAGTCGACAGACAAACTTTCAAATGGCAGATGTGGTGGTCAGGGTGGACTCTTGGGGTGCCCCTGGGTCTGAGTGTGTAGGTCTGTCCTCCATCTGACCCACCCCAAGCCCCATAGACAGCCGGGGCTCAGACACACTGACCACCCTGGCAGCATCTTTCCAGGGTGTCTGCAGAGCTCATCCCTGAGCTGTCAGCTTGGTCACCTGACTGAGTGTGCCCGTCTGGCTCTCCCCTCAGGAAGAATTGCACCCTGTCCCTCTCCCACTCTCCCCTCAAAGAGCCTGGCCCACGCCAGAAGGGGAGCAGGCAGGGCCCCCTCTGAAGGTGACGCAGCTATGATGTGTCTTGTGTCCTTCTCTCCCATGCTAGAATGGGTCTTGCGTCCAGGAGTCACTTCTGAGTTCATTGTCTTAGAGAAGCACTGCCTGTGAGTGGTTACCAGGCGGAACTGGCACTCTGAGATGCCCTTCCATTCTCTGCAACAAGAGACCAGCTGGATGGGTGGGACAGTGGGGACAGGAACAGCTCCACGTGGCAGAGGCTGTGAGCCCAGCTAGCACCGCCTGGGCGGGAGAGTGAACGGGGGGAGGCAGTAGTAAGCTATGAGTGTCCAGCTCTGCCCCTTCTGTCACTGCCCAGCTCCATGCCCAGAGTTTCCTGCAGTCCCTCCGGGCCCCACCTTACCTATCTCTGCACCTCATGCCATGACCACCTCCCCATGCCTCGCAGCCCTGGCTGTCAGGGCTCCATTCCTGTTCCCTGACCCCCGCAAGAGCCCTCAATGCTGCTGTGTGCCATCCTCTTACCCCAAGCAGCACGTGGCTTCCAGCCAGGGATTCTGCTCTGCTGGTCACACTATGGCTGTGCTGAACAGTGCAGGTCCCCAGGAGCAGCTGTGAGGCAGAAGCGCCAGCCACTGAGGGTCAGGGTCAGGGTGGTGTGATGCACAGAGCTTGTACACAGAAAACTGCCTGGGTGCAGCCAGAAGCATGGCCAGATGTCCCTGCCTGCTGCTCCTCCTGCAGGCTGTCTGCAAGAAAGGGTCCATGGGGTTGTCAGCTGTGAGATGACCTTTTTGGCTTCTAGCAAAACCCAAACCAAATCTTAGTTTTGGAAGAACTCATGAACATGCAGAAGGAGGCCCAGAGTTGCTTCAGGAGGTCCCATCTCCCTCAGCCTCCTCAGGCCACGTGTGTGTGTGCAGAAGCAGGTCACTCTCTGAGGCCAGCTGGGTCACCTCCAGCTCCCCAGGGATGGGAGATGGTCACAGATTCTGGAGATGTTCTGGGGTAGAGCTTTAGACAAAACCAGAGCTCTGGGGCCACCAGTTATAGCAGGGACCCAGAGTCCCTGCAAGGGGCAGGCTGCAGGGTGTGGGCTCCACACTGAGCCCCGTGGGCACAGAGGGTCCACCAGGAAGCATAGGAAGAGTGGAGATTCTGGCCTCAGAAGCACTCCCTGCAGGGCCAGCATCCTAGGTGGCCCCCGCACTACAGTTCTCTCTAGCATGGTGAGTATGCTAATCAGCTACAGTGTCCCGTCACGACACACACATATATCAAAACACCTTCCTCTGCACTATAAACATATACAACTTCTCTTTGTCAAAATTAAAATAAAGTTAAAGAATACATTTAAATGCCAAGCAGCGGGGCAGCACCATTGCTGCATCTGCAGGATGTGTGGTAAGCGTGTCCAGTTAGTGGCCACATTCTGGCAGAGGCTGGTGGTGGGATCTACAGCATAACAGGTGGCCCTGGCAGCTGTGTGATCCATATGTGGCCTCAGGGGACACTGTCTGTACTTGGGGGAGCAGAGGGACTTCAGGGAGGGGGAAGTCCTTGAGGCCCATTCCTGCTCAGAATACCTTGGGTGGGGCAGTCGGAGGCCCTGTAGCGGCCACTGAGACGTCTCGCTCAGGACTCCCAGACTTTCCAGTGTGTCTTCAAAACATGCAGGAGGCTTCAGGCCACAAGGCCTCAGAATTGCTGATAAATCTGGAGTCCTGTCCTGTGTGCCATGCACTGGATGCTGGTTAGTCAGTCAACTGTGTCTTTCAAAGACACAGCGCAAATCAGGTCTTGATGGAGGTGCTCAAGCTAAAGGAGGTCTCCAGCCCACGCCTAGTGCAACAGTCCCACTTCCCCTTGGGAAGGGACGTTGCTCAGCCACAGCCACACATGCATAGAAGGCAAAACAGCGGAGGCCAGAGAGGATGGCCACCTGTAAGCCAGGGGGCATGGGATGGCCACAAGCACAGAAGCTGGGAGGCCAGGAAAGGTCTTCCTGGGACTGGCTCTGTTAACACTGTCCTGGGCTATGAGCAGATAAATGTCAGCCTTTCCAGGCCACCCTCGGGTGGTGATTGATATCACAGTTCTGGGATCCTCACCCTGCTGTGGGAACCCCTTGCCTGGAGCACACCCTGTAGACCTCCTGGGGCCCCTGGGATGGGGTGAGGAGCCTAGGATGGCAGTGCTGTACCCTGGATGTGAGCCTCCTGTGCCGTGCTGCCTTCTGGGAACAAAAGTTCTGCCTGACCCCAGAGCCTCAGAGAATTAATTCCTCAGTGCTATCCTCTGTCTCAGATGGACTTCAGCAAAAACACTGAATTTACTGATGAAGACTTTGCCTTTGAACAGGGGCCTTTCTACAAGAGAGGTAGTTATTACTTAGTGACAGGGCCAGATCCTAAACACAAAGCTCGGAACTCACATTTTTACCATGTCACTTGTCAGTTGTCATGGCACCATGGCAGGCATGGGAAGACATCCTGCCCAGAAGGAGCAGGTGCAGAGGCACTGCCAAGACAAGAGGGCAGTTGTAGGCAGACCAGGGATAGTGGGGGATGCCAGGGTGCCTTGTGCCCACTAAAGCACTGCAAGGTGGCACCGGAACTCAGGTGTGTGGGACCGGCTCCCCCTACACCACATCTGTAGACAGAGAAAGCCATGGCCCCAGAAGCTAGAGGTTCAGCCTCAGAACTGCTGATAAAGCTGGAGTCCTGTGTGCTGGACTTCAGGAGAGGACAGTGGTCAGCACCCTTCATGACCCTAACCATGCACTGTCCAGGCACAGGTAGCCCTGGTTAAGGCAGTCTCCCTAGAGGGAGTCCTGCTGCTCTCTGTGTATGCAATGATGTCTGGGGACACAGTGTCCCCTCTGCCCAAGCCTCACAGTGGCCTCCAGACCTGGTATGTTCACGGATTCTCCTTCCTTAGCCCTATGAGACAGAAGTTCACCTGCAGCCAACCATCCTCGAGAGCAAGCCTTTGAGTCTATGCTTGGGATGGATGGAGCCCCCATGACCCAGACAAGGTGTCAGGCTCTGTCACCAGCAGGAAGTGGAAAGCTCACTCTGTCGAGACAATGGGCACTTTGCTGTGGCCCAGTGACATGGCACCTTGGTGGGCTGGCAGAAAGAGGAGCTCCCACACATATAGACCGTGTTTCTGGACATGGCTGTCACTGGTAGGCTGTGCAGCTGGGCCTGAAACACAAAGCTCCTGGGTATGGGGATCGGCTCCTGGTGACACACTGGCCTGGATGAGAACCTGGGACAGAGCCTTGTCTTGCCTGGTGCAGTCAGAGCTTCCCATGGGGACCCACAAGGCTCCAGGGTCCACAGAATGCAGGTCCTGCTACCACTGAGCCAAGGCCCATATCCCCGGGTCTCAGTTGGTGACAGGCCCTTCATTGCTGGTGGAGAGGCCAACCAGGCTCCCTGCCGCCTGCACCAGAAGAGGGCTTGGGGATGGGCACTGCCTCTGGGTCCTCACCCTCCTGCCCACCCAGGCCAATGAGAGCCTTCAGGTCTTGCCAGGCCACACCGGGCAGAGCGTGATGATTTCCCACGGCAGGCGTGACGGAGAGGAGCGGACACGTAGGAATAATAAGCAATTGATTAAAATTGGAGGAGCAGCTGATGAGATGATTTCCCCTGGTGATTTGTGTTAAGTGCAGGAAATCAAACCGCCCTTCTGCGTGGTATCGGCGCCACTCTCATGCTGGGCAAAACACTACCACATCAGACAGCACGAGGATTAGTCCATCCTGGCCACACAGGAGGAGGTCACCAGCCGGCAAGGCAGGCTTCTTGCTTCTTACTGTCTCACGCCCACCAGACCTTACTTCCTATCTGGGAACTCACCCCAGACACTGCGTCCCCGAGTGTGCTGGGTGACTTCACCCTGAAGGCCCCGGCCTCCTCTGGGTCTGAGCACGGAGGTCCCAGGACAGTCAGCATCCTCACTTGGCATCAACCTTGACGCTCTTGACTGCCCTGCACAGAGACAAGAATGGAGTTTGCCCCTCTCAACCTGATGTGGTGCTGAGTTCTGTTAGGGAAGTTGGCAAGTTTAGGTTTCCACCGGCAGCTGCAGTCTAGCTAGAGCTGGCACCTCCAGCTGTCAAGGCAAGTGGCAGAGGCACCTCGTTTTGGGCTGCAGGAGGCCTCACCTGTTGGGTGAACTCAACCAGCCCAGGCACTGCCTTCATGCCAACAAAGGGAGACAGAGTATAAGCGACAGGCGGCCTCAGGCACTGATGTCAATGGATCCACTCTGTCATGCTGTGCAAGCCGCAGTGAACAGCCTAGGGTCTGACCTGCCTGCAGAAATGGTGACTCCATAGGAAGCTCTGTGCCTGAGGATACTGTAACCTGAGTGTGGCAGCCCCAGCTTCCTCAGTCCCTGGCCCTCATCAGTGACAGCAGCAGTTGGTGTCCTCACAGACGCTGGGCTTGGCTGCGCCCCATCAGGTGCCAAGTCTCGCACAGGGCAGGCTGGGAGGGGGCTTCAGGGACACACTCCGTCTTGGCAGGCTGCACCCCACTGAGGATTCTGGACCTCCTGAGGTGAATAGCAGGGGGCCTTATGGGCACCCTGGGTGGGGCTCTACTTGTATCTTTCTCCCTGGGCTGACAGTGTTGCTCTTGCTGCTAGCGAGGGAGGAGGTGGAGTGAGGACGCTGGCAGCAACACCTGCTGGGCACTGGGGATCCTGCAGCCCCGGGCCCGGGCCCGGGAGAAGCAAGGAGCTCAGCTGCAGGCCTCCAGAGAAACAGGCCTCTAGCAGAACCTAGACATTTCCCCAGGGCATGGGCTCAGGCCAAGACAGTAGGAAGCTGCCGCCCCAGAGCGAGAGGACTGAAGCTGCCTGACTCTGAAGGTGGAGGACATGGTACTGGGCATGGTGCTGGACACAGGGGGCACAGTGGACACAGTGCAGGGCCCATGCCTCACCCCGACCTCTAGCCTGATCTCCTCACCCGCGCAACAGTGCTAAGTTCAATGTCCCCGACTCCCCTGTGCTTATTTATTTGTGTAGGAAACACACATGATTTGGAGCCTGGTCTCCGAGCTGGACTCTGGGACTGCAGTAGGACATTGCCCCATCTCTGCTCGTTATTCCTCCTGTGAAAGGGGGACAGGACCTCTGGGGCTCCTGAGAGGGGATGGACTGTGGTCTCTGGAGGGCTAGGGGGCCCAGTGCAGGTCTCCATGCAGGCCACAGTGGCCCAGCTTCTGGACCTCTGGGCAGCGTGGTCATCACAGATGCTGCAAACGAGTCCATCCCCTGCTGTCCACCCTCTGCTCTGTCCTTCCTGGCTCTGCCCAGGTGTCCCAGGACCCAAGAGAAGAGACACTATCCACACTGTTGGGGGCCTGGGACCACGCCTTTCCTGTGGAGTAGCTCAGGGCCAGAAAACTTGGTCGCAGGACAAACACCCCAGGGAGGCAGCTGAAAGCAATGACGGCCCTAGTTGTCCTTCCCACCTCGGCCTCCAAGCACCACTCTTTATTCAGGGGCCAAAACTAGCATGGCTGCCAGGACTCCAGGGCATGCTCTCCTCAGGATGTGCACCCTGCCGGCGTGACATTCAGATCCGAGGGGGGAAGCAGAGATCACCCAGGTGTGACAGCGCCGTCTTGCTAAATTGCAGCCCATCTGCCGCAGGCCTCTCTCCCTGTGCCTCCGGAGCTGTGCTCTGGCGGTTGATGCTTGAAGTCTCCCTCCAAGGCGTCACGTTTTGCCTTGAGCTGGGAGAGGTGCAGGAAAGGCGTGAGCCTCGATTTGGGGAGCAGGAGAAAGCTGATTAGCTATTCAGGAGAATAAGCTTATTGAGAAGTAAGCGCTGTGTGGAGAACGCCTCTCCCTTCCCAGGAACAATCTTCTAATTATGTTGTCACACCGCCATGAGCCCTCGTGCTGCAGACTCTGTCTTCCCTATTCAGAAAGAGATCTCCAGATTCGGATGCTGTTTGCTGATTTTTTTCCTTTTTATTGTTTAAGGAATCTGCGTGTATTAAACCAAACATTAAGAAATGATTCGTGCAGCGTACTTGACAAGGTTCTGGCGGCGTGAGCTTGAGTGCGGGTGGGAGAAAGGCGCCCAGGCCTGCAGCCCGGGTGGAGGTTACTGTTGAGCATGCGCAGGGCAGGCAGCCCTGCCTTGCTGAAATGCTCCCTCGGATCGATGCAGCTTGATGGGGTGGGCAGCGGGGAGGCTCAACTGTTGGCTTCTGTGTGAAACAAACATTTCCAGATCGATGCTGTCCAGAGAGGAGGAGGTGCACTAAGTCAGAGCTAGGCACTCAGGCGCCCTCCTGGCCCTGCTCCAGTGGAAGGCGGAGAGAAGTAAGGGCACCCGCGCTCTGACCTCAGCCCATAGTATACAGTAGCCAGACAGCATCGTGGGAAGGGAGAGCTTAGCGTCCTTGGGTTCCACGCTGAATGTGGCAGTGGGAGGGAGGGAGGGAAGAGAGAGACAGAGGGACAGACGGAGAAACAGAGACAGAGGCAGGAGAGAGGAAAGGAGGAAGGAAAAAGGCAGAGAGAAAGAACAAAGGAAAAGAAGAAAGGAAGGAAGGAAGGAAGGAAAGAAGGAAGGAAGGAAGGAAAGGTAAGCCAGCAGGCATTAACTGCAGGGCCTACGTAAGCCAGGAGGGCCTGGGTTCCCACAGCAGCTCCATGGAGCAGCACTTCTCTAAGGCAAGGCTCAGCCTGAAGGCACTCGCCCCGTCGGGGCCCAGGTGCTATGCCCTCCCGTTTTCTTCCAGCACAGCATGCACAAATGGAAGCACAAAAGCTCCCCACAAGAACCAAGTCCTCTGCCATCCTTGGAGCCCCCAGCCCTTCCTCTTTCCTTTCAGGGTGGACAGAAAGCAGGAAGGCAGCTTGCCCCACACTGAAGCCTGGCCTGGGAGTGGGGAGATGCCCAAGGAGGGTGAGCTGGAGTCGCACAGGTCACCTATGTGTAGCACAGGTCCCAGGGCTGCAGCAGATGGCTCTGAACATACACATTTTTCACGTGTGTCGGTACATATAAAGATAAAGCTCCTGGAGTGTGATTTCTGATGTATGGCATTTAACATGTTTAATCTATTTATTGACATGTAGTATGTATTTATGGGGAGCTGCGGGCTAATTCCATAGATGTGCAGCCTGGTAAGGATCACAGGGTAATCAGCCTCATCATCCCCTGCAACAGTTGCCATTTGTGTGTGTGTGTGTGTGTGTGTGCTGAGTCTTCAAACTCTGCTTTGATTTTGTTGTCAAGTGTGCGGTGTGTCGTTGTGACCTGTGTCACATTGCATCTGCCTGGGCCTTGGTGTCTGTTATGGATTCCCTGAGGTCTCAGGGTGCCATTCGCCTGATTCTTCCCACCTGGCCTGCGGTCCAGTTCTGGTCTCCGGCAGCCCCAAGAGGGTGCAGGACGCCATGGTCCTGCTCTCAGGTCTTCATCTGCACTTCTCTTTTATGCGTAAGGCACAAGTTTCTCATGTGAGGCACATCTGTGTTTCATTTTCCATGAACTGTCTGCTTTTAGCAATCTATTCTCTCAGATGGCTGGTCTCTTGCTTATTGATTTGTGAAGTTCTTTATCTACTAGACAAATTAGCACTTGATAGTATGAATTCAAACATTTCAACCCAGGGTGTCATTTGTCTTCTCTCTTTGTTCCCATTTCTTTCTGTAATTCAGAATTTTTCAAATTTTGTTAAGGAAGGTTAGGCAAAGGTTTCTTGAGGACGACGCTCAAAGTAGGATTCAAAAAAGAACAATGATAAATGTCATCAAAATTGAGAACTTTTGGCCTCAAATGTATGCTATTCGGGCAGCAAAAGGACAAGATATAGCTAGGGAGAAAGTACGTGCAGACCTTATGTCTGATAAGAAGACTTGCCTCTAGAATACATAAAGAATCTTTAAACCTAAGAGGAAAGTGACAAATGGCCCTGCTTCAAAAATGGGCAAAAAGATCTCAATAGACATTTCACCAGAGAAGCTGTGACAATGGCTAACGAGAGCACCTTAGAGATGCGTGGGTCATCAGTCACTAGGGAAGTGCAGCTCCCAGGGCCCTGAGGCCACCACACCCACTCAGGATAAAGCCATCAGGCAAAAACAAAGGTCAGGGAGGAGGTGACAAAGCTGGAGGCCTCCTAAGCTGCTGGCACTGGAGCTTGCAGGGGACAGTGCAGCCCCTTAGGAGAAGCCCTGGGCAATCCTCCACAACTTACACCTGGCAGTTCTATCCATTGCAGCCACCCCAAAGGTTCACAGGTTCAGCAGCCAGGCTGAGCAGAGGGAAGCTGCTATCCAACCGCAGTTCTTGTGACAGGTAGAAGGGCTTTGTTTTGATGTCCCAGAGGCTACGTATCCCTCAACAGGTGGGAAAAGCAAGGTGTACCTAGCAGCAGGATTCTATTTGGGAAGAAAAATGAACCAGTAGGTGACACATGTGACCCCTGGGCACATCTCAAAATATCTACACTGTGAAAGAAGGGAGATAAGAGGATTCCCTCTGCAGAACATGCTGGAAAACGCACACTGGAGCTTCAGCGACAGAAAGGGATTCACTTGCCTGGACCACAAAGGGGAGGCAGGCGGGTGGGGGCCTTCACTACCTGAATCACGGCTTTGCCAGTGTGTGTCTGTCCTACTCATTGGGTCACCAGCTGCCTGTCTGGGGCTACTGTGCATCAAGCACCTCATGAAACTGTGCCAAGGGGGCAGACTACACACGCAGCACCCTGACTTTATGGATCTTACAACATTTGTATGACTACAAATAAGCAGGTCCTAACTTTTCTAGTGTTTCTGTGAGTCTGAGCAAAGGCTTTGCAGGCATGGGGATAAAGACACGTTTTCACATGTGTGTGACTGGCCCTTCTGATGGCTTGCACACACCATGCAGAGTACAGACCAGCTCTTCCCCTAGCTGGGCTAAGATTTAAAAAGCTGACCACTTCTACCTTACTTGAAATGGCACCTTTATCAGACAGCAAATTCCTATAAATGTTTGGTTCTGTTTCTGGACTTTGGATCTTTTTGCCTATTTTGTGCCACCCTGTATTTTCGACCACTGTGGATTCTGAAATAGGGCTTAGTGCTAGCTCACCCCTCATGGGTGTAGTGTACAGAGTCCATGTGGACTTTCCTCAGCATGAATTTCAGTCAGCAGACAGCGTCCTGCTCCGAGGCTTCCTCAGCAGCTTTGTGTCTCCATCTCCTAGCCTCACTTTAAGTCCTGTAGGGTGGTGGTCCTTGTGCTGGGTTAGTCCCATGTGACTCATCTTACCTCCTGAGGCCACATACCAGGGGCTTTGTGAGGTACAAGGCTGTGGTGAAAGTCCTGCCTGTGAGTGCAGGAGGCCCTTGGGACATCTAGACAGAGACCAGAACAAGAAGTCACTCGGCTTTTTGCTCCCAAGCGGGGTTGTGAGGGGCTGGGGATTTGGCTCAGTGGTAGAATGCTTGACTAGCGAGCTGGAAGCCCTGGGTTTGGTCCTCGGCACCAAAAAAAGAATAAAACCTCCAAGCGGGGTTGTGACAGCCAATGGCCAGAAGGAGAGAATCCCCTGGGATAAAGGAAGTGGAGGCATGGGGAGGGGCTTTTCTTCCAGCAGGCTGTACAGAGCCAGTGGGCAGCCTGAGGACCACCACAGATGGGCAGAGCCAGCCCTTCCCCTCATTAGCCTGTCTCCAGTCCCAGGAAGTCGCCATCCTGGTTGTGGGGAGGGAAGAAGAAGGAGTTATGGGGATTGTGGAGGAGCAGAACCTCTCTCTAGCCCTCTGAGAGGCTGATGCAGCTCTGCCATCTCCCCAGAATGGACCTGAATCCTAATTGACAAAGCAGATGCTGCAGCCCCACCCTGGGGTAGCTGTGCTCTCCACAGCAACAGCATGGAGGGCTCAGGGGCTTGTCATTGCCAGGCGGAGCAGAGCTGTCCCAGCCTGCATGCACACAGCGTCCAGGACTTTCAGTCCCTGCCCCACAGGCTCCTAGCTGCTGGCCCCTCTCTGGGATAAGGGTATGGAGCCCAGTGTCCCAGGTGTCTGTCGCCCCAGTGGCAGAATGCAGAGTACAAGTGTCATCCACACCCCACCACTGCCCAGAAGTCTGGAGCAGCGCTCAGCCCAGGACTAGCCATACCACACAGCCCACACCCCGGGTTCAGGGCAGGCCCACCTAGGGGCCCCACTCAGAGCTGGGTTCATTTTCACGTCACTCAGTGGGGACTCTCAAAGGTCCACATTGGGTCCGCACCAGTAGCTGTCTGTCTGTGTGGTTCTGAGCTGTGGCAATCCCAGGCTCTGCTGAGCAGCCAAATGTTTTAACGGCCTTCTCCAGTTAAGTTTTGTTTTAAGTTAAGTTAAGGGACATAGAACCCAGGACCTTGCACTTAAGTGATTGAGCTGTGTCCCCAGCTTTTTCCTAATTTTTGAGATCAGGTCTTCCAGCCTAGACTCAAATGTATGATCCTCCTCCCTCAGCCTCCTGACTAGGTGGGATTACAGGCCTATGGTACCACACATAGCCATTCTTCCATGTAGCACGACAGGTAGTGAATGTAGGTTGTTTTTACTTTTCAGAGGAGGAGGATGGATATGTTGAGAAGTTACATGATCCCAGAGATGGGTGGAGGTTGAGATGTTAGTGCCACGCCCACATCTGACCTGGGTGGAGCCAGCTGTTGCCCTGCACAGTGAGCACCTCACAGTGACCGGGGCTGCCTGCCAGCCAGTACCACACACAGCTACGAGGTGGGACTGCTCTGTGCCCCTCCTATGTGAGCCCAGTGTAGGGGTGCTCTGCACATCCCCAGGAAGCAGAGCACCCCACACCCAGGCACTGTGCCCAGCTCTGCATCATGGACCTCAGCTCCTGCTATCCTGCTGCAGGGCAGGGAGTAGGGGGAATTGGGTGCCCTGTGATAGTCCTGGGGTGAACACTGTGGCTGAGTGGGTGTTGGGAGCAGAGGAAAGGGGGGCTGAGCTGGGCAGTTAGGGCATAGCTGAGCTGCTGGGCTTGGGCCCAGCAGCCCCACTAGGGAGCAAATTCATGGCACCCCAGCTCATTCCAAGGGTCCTAAACTATGATTTGGACACATCTAGGGCATGTGAAGGTGGCACGTCACAGCCCAGGGCCAGGCAGGTGCAGGAGCTGAGAAAAGCACCCAGCAGCTGCACTGTGGGGGTTGCAGGGCTCAGACCCAAGAGACTCCATGGCAGTGGCTGAGTCTGAGCACAAACCCCACCCCACAGACCACATTTGTAGGTCCCCAGGAAGAGGGCTGCACCCCTCAGCACCACAGCCAGCTCCCTCACCGCAACTCAAAGAGACTTCTCCCTGTCTGGGCAGGGTTCACTTGTGCAAGAGGCAACAGCCCACGCGTGGAGCCTGCAGGGAAGGATGCAGCCCTCTGCACTCTGCGGATCCAGCTATTGGGAAAGGGGACAGGGCCAGGGAAGAGGAGGGCAGCACTGGGGTGGGCCTCCGTTCCTGGTCCTACTCCCCTCCCTAGGGGGGCATTTTAGAGATTGATGATGGTTAAGAATCTGCCCTGAGATTAGGACTGGTGCATCTTTCCTCATCAATTTCTATTCTCTGGGTCATTAGACCCTGAGTTTTTAGACAGGAAGATGCTTGCTCGATTAGAGCAGGGCTCGGGCGGTTTGGCCTCACACTGTCACGAGAACACTGTCTCCACAAATTCCTGCACGTGGGTCAGCCCACGCATGAGTGGAGTCCAGCCCAGGCCATGCCTTGCCCTTGCTGTGCTCCTCTGTGCAGTCCCACACTCCAGACATCCCAGAACATGCGACCAGAACACAGGACCACGATACCTCCCCACACGTGGGGCAGTTGGACGTGGGCTCAGGGCTGCGCTGCTCATTCCGCCAGATAGAAGATCTGATGGCTCCTCCTGCTCAGTGTGGCCACGTTTGGGGGGTATGTACAATTCTATGGCCTGCCCCTGGCAAGCACTTGGTTGCCAGCTGCCGTCCTCCTGCAGACCTGGGAGAAGCCAGGCCTCACCCACTGGTCTCTTCTCCCCCAGGTTAAAGCCAGGTCAGCAAGTGCCTCCTTGGATGGACAACGTGCACCGCATCACCTCCCTGGATCCCGGGGCCCCAGTGTCCCCAGCTGCACCCCAGGCCTTGCAGCCAGCTTCCCAAGAGGAGCTGCTGACTCGGTCTCCAGTGTGGGTCCTCCAGTCTGCACTCTATCACTTGACCTTGAGCTGAGTTCCAGAGCAGATCATAGAGGCTGAGCCTGTCCTGTCATTTTAGCTCCGGGCCACAGCTGAGTCCATCATGCTCCACGGCCAGCTCCCACCTCCCATGGGCCCCACCTGCTCTATCTGGGTCCAAACCACAGGCCTCAGTTTGATTCCATTTTCTCCTGGGCTTGAGCTTAGCTCCCTCTTCCTGACTCAACACAAGGTGGGGCTGTCTAGCCTAGCCACCATCTCCCTGCCAGGGCCAAGGCCAACAATTTGGGTACTCCTGTTTGGGGGAGACCTAAGACTGAGTGAGGGCTTGTTTGGAACTGCCTGAGTCACCCCCACGGCCCTGGGCCTCCCCACTGACAGCTCCTCACAGTCCCTTCTTCCCTAGTTCACACATTCTGGAGACACTCCTCTCCCCCTGGGTTCCTGTAGAGCCAGCCTGTCCTCAAAGACAGCCACACCTATGGGGGACACAGGGCTCAGGGAGAAGCGAGTAGAGCCCATGGCCAGGACTGTGACCAGTTCCCTGTGACAGGTTCTCCTGTCCTCAGGAGATGGGGCACCTTCCCCAGTGTTCTGCAGAGGCAGCCACATGGCCAGCCCAGCACTGCCATCAGCACCAGTCTCAGAAACACAAACCACAGTGTGAGGTGCACCTTTGTCTTAGTTACTCTTCTGTTGTTGCTGGGGCAAATACCCAACATACAAAATGAAGGAAGGAAAGGTTTATTAGCTCACCGATACTGGAGGTTTCAGTCCATATTCGGCTGGCCCACGTCTGAGTGGAACAGGGCAGAGAGCATACAGTTTATGGTGGCAGAACAGCAACAATTGTGACAGAGGCAACTGACCAAACAGGGGAGCAGAGAACAACAGCTCTTGTCTGTTTCCCTGTCTCTCTTTAAATTACATCAGGCTCTCTGCCTTAGCCTATCCCACCTCAGGCCACACCTATATTTCCCAGCAGTACTTAGACCATAATCTCATCAGTATTAAAGCATATAATCCCAGTGCATCATGGATCAAGTCTCAAACTCTAGAAGTTCCCGCCCCATGACTCATGAAGCTTTGGGGAGACAACTAGACATTACAACCTTCCTGCCTTAGTCTCCTTATGGGCGATGGAACAACCTTGTGGCTTCCTGCCTGTGCACGTAGACCTAAGCAGTACTTGGGCTCGTCACATAGGCTGCCCACCCTCCTGGAGCCCCTGTGAGATATCAGCCAAGAAATCTTTTTAAAGGACCCATGCATGAGACAGGAAGAACACAGCAGAGCTGATAGGAACCAATGTTTGGCAGCTGGGAACAGATGCGTGGTCCCCCAAGCCAAAGAAAGATTGGTCCTGGGACCCAGGCAGGCCCGTATCGGCTCAGGGCAGGAAGTGGGGGTAAGCTGCCTTCTCCTAAGTGACAGCCACAGCCACCCAGGCACGTCTCCCAGGTGCCAGTGGCAGGCATTCAGACCTGAGGCACTGGAGGGCTCCCTCTGAGGAGACTGGCTCTCCCAAGCCAGAGAGCAGATTTCAACTGTACTGGAGGTTCAAAGACATGAGGCAGTGGACACCTGAAGGCACAGCAGAGTGCCACCAGCCATGAGAAAGAGGCTTTCTTTTAGCACTGAACTCAAGCAGTCTGTTGAGCTAGTCACTTTCAGATGGAACTGTCCCTAAGCAACTCAAGCTCTACCAGGAGCATCTGGACCACCAGGGACACAAGGATACAGGCTCAGGAAACTGAGGTCTCGAGCAGAGAGAGCAGGGAGACTAGAGAGAAAGAGGGAAAGTCAGGAAAGAGGAGGCAGAGGCTGCCACAGATGGCACCAGGAAGGATGAAGAACCCTGGGGACCTGGAGCCTTGGCACTGTGAGAAAGACCTGAGGAAGCTCAGGCTGAGTCTGGGGAGCGCACTGAAACCATGGCCACGGAAAGCTGACCAGACAAGCAGGCCAATGCAGAAGGAAACACAACCTGCACAGGCACAGCAAGGTGTGGCTGTGATGTAGCCAAGATGGAGGGAGGGCCTGGCTGGCTCGAAAGTGAGCATGGAGATGCTGGGGAGGTGGAGGCTGGAAGCTGAGTCTTCATCCCGATCCGTGAGGTCTGCAGACAATGCTGAAAGGAAGGAGAGGTGGGGTGTCCCAGTGCTCATCTTGGAAGGTGCCCCCAGGAGGCAGCTGGCCTCCACAGCTGGGCTCTGGGCCATGGATGCCCGGCACAGGAAGCCACCCTGTGGAGAAATCCGCATACCCACACTGTTTCAAGGTACACAGAAGTGCACAGATACAAGGCTGGGAAAATAGCGCAGTGGCTCAAGCGCCTGCTTGGCAAACAAGCACAAGGCCCTGAGTTTGATCCCTGGTACCACAGAGGGGAAAAAATGCACAGATACAACTGTGTGTGGATAACTAAGTTTGAAGCCTGGACTGGGTGAGCTCAGCCTGATGGGCTAGTAACCTCGTGAACAAGGTGCCACGCGGTGAGAACCCTTCAGGACCACAAATGGCTATCTTTCAATTAGCTAAAATTGTAACTCAATTTGACCCCATGGTCTAATGATTCCTTACTCCCCAGTCACACTGCATACTACAGCCTCCTTGCAGCCTCAATGGTGATGCATGCGAGTGTCAGGCCTGCCTACAAACTGTACAATTACCGTGTGCTCTATGTGAACAGGGTACAGGGGACCCAGGCCCCATAGATGGCCTGACTGCCTGGCCACAAGCGCCCTGGGCATTTACAGCAGGGCACTGACAGGTCCTGAGCGGGAAAGTGACTCCCCTTCCCCTTCTCTTTCCCTCTTCCCTGCCTCCCTCTCTCTGCCTTTCCTTCTCCACCTGTGTTCCCTCTGCTGCTGTGTTTGAGGGCCAGTGCACCCTTGCTGGGCTCTGACACAGCCCACTTTACCTCAGTTCTGGCTCTTGGAGTCTGCGCTCAGCTCTACGTGCCGTGGTATGGGTGAGGAGACAAGGTAACAGGAGGCCCTGCTCAAGGTTATGTACTTGGGACTGTTACGCTAAGAAACAGAACCATGCCAGCCCCCCCCACCAATGGCATCAGCTTTCCTGAAAACATTTGGTTAAGCGGGCCTCCTAGTCGTGAGGCGGCTCTGCACTTCGTCTTAGTTACTTTCTTTTGCTGGGACTGAGCAACTTAATGGAGAAGTTGGGTTATTTCAGCTCACGATCTTAGCATACAGACAGCCAGTTCCAAGGAGACACGAAGAGGGCACGGGTGGAAAGCAGCTTGCTGCTTGGCGAACAGGAAGTGGCGAGATGGAGGGAGGAGCCAGGGAGTGGGCAGACCCAAGCAGGCCACGCCCACAGAGACTCTCTTCCTACCAGACCCCGGGACCCTGCACCTTCCTAAAGTGTATGAGTATCATGGCGATACATAGATCTGAATCACAGCACACTTCGACTATGAGATAGCCGAGTTCACACTCTTTGATGGTGGTGTTTGCCTGGGGTGTCAGGTGAGAGAACTTAGTGAACTCTGCGAGTGTTCAGCATGGAGAATGATCCTCCAGTATTGCTTGCCTGTGGTAGCGATCTTTTATTAGTAACGCAAACACAGTCTCCTAATTGTTCAAAATCATCTCTGGACTGATAAACAGACAACATAAGTATTTTATAGGTGTAATTCAATTAATCTACAAAGAAAAATATCTGCTGGATGCATGTAAACATACTGGTTAAACTGTACGTCTTCATTTCTTCCACTCCAATGACAGAGAACGTGAAGAATAGACTATAAAAATTGCAGCAAGGAGGTTATTCTTTTTTTATCGCCTGTCAAATTATTGCTGCGACGCCCATGGCTGGTGGTGGAGCACGCCATCCTACGCTGGCTGGCGAGGAAACACCACGTGTGTGTCACACATTGAGTCGAGGTAATGTACCAGAAAACTCCGCAGGAAAACACTAATTTTCTCAATATATATTCGTAGACATGCTGTTTACCAATGAGAAGTGAAGATGTTTTTAAACAGTTTGTTAACTTGAAGTCTTGGCCAGGCTGCAAGTCAGTGCTCTGTAGCCTACACTGGAACTGGGCCGGCTACACGAGGCCTAGAGCGATGCCTGCTGGGGTGCCGGTCCGCCCCCTTGCTGTTTACTGCACCAGCAATCTCAACATCCTCGCATCCACCAGCTCCTGTGGTCGGCCCCTTCACCTTCTGCCCCGCTTTGCTTCCATGCACTCACCCCCCTGCAACAGGAAGGAGACCCCAGGCCCTCTGCACAGGTCCTTCTGCACAGACCAGGCAGGGAACTGCTGTCAATGATGCAGGGTCTGGAGAGCCTGAGGCTGGCTGGATCTGATGGCCCATAAAAAGACAATACAGCATAAGCCACATGCTAGCAGCCTTTGATGACACCAGAGTTCCAGTGTTTGATTATCTTATTGTCCAACAGCATCTACGATGAGAGGTTCTGTCTCCTCAGCTGCTCTTGTGAAAGCTGTTCTTTGGATTAGAGGAATGGGTGTCATCTGAGGCCTTTAAGCCAGCACAGTGATCCTTGAGAACACTGGCCCAGCCTGCTCCCAGTTCCCTTCTGCCAGACTTTGCCTTGGCTCCCTAGTGGCACCACCCTGGCACATTTAAGTTACCTGTGTGAACCATGCAGAATGTAGGAGAGGGCCCAGCCTGTGGTGGCCCTGGGCTGCCAGCCCTATGGACTCAGGACAAGGAGGGTTCTCTGGGTCAGTCTCAGTCACTGGGTCAATTCTGTGGTGGAGGGCAGGTGTTGTACCTCCCCGTAGGAGGGTTGCTGGCTCTCCTGCATTGGCACCTGCCGGGCCACACATTCATGCAGCAACCACATCTCACAGCAGCAGTGTGGGGCCCATGGGCTATGGAGCAGGGCACCGAGGGTGAGCTCCGTCCTGTAAGACAGGGCCAGGGGTGACACCTGGTATGTATCAGTGGGCATTTGCTCCTGCAGTTCATACTCCCACTGGTAGCATGCATATTGTCATTTAGTGGGAGCATCCTCATGGCCCCAAGTCGAGGTCAGATTGGGATACATGTAAAGGGTTGAGCAAGACAGATTTCTCTATGTAATTTGTCTAATAAATCAAGTGCATTTTATATCGCTCCTGTTACTAAAATGAAACTATGGTGTGTGTGTGTGTGTGTGTGTGTGTGTGTGAGAGAGAGAGAGAGAGAAAGAGAGAGAGAGAGAGACAGAGAGGGGGAGATTCCTGATCTTGTTCCTAGAGTGACCCCTTCCCTGCTGTGCACCATCAGGCCAGGTGTTTCCAGCACGAGCATCATTTGGCTCCTGCGAATCCTCGCTTCTGTGCTTAGGGCAGCCTTGGGGTGAGGAAACCCTGGATATCTGTGGGCCCTGTAAGCAGAGGTTATGGAGTTGTGGGCTCCAAGCTCCCATGGACAGGGATAGTGTCTGGATCCAGGCTGTCCTGGTGGCGCAGTGTCTGCTTCTAGGTTTGGGTGAGTGCTGTTGCTGAGTGTCCCCTGAGATACAGGACAGACCCAGTGTGCACAGTTGCGCCGTGCTGCCCCCCGCAGAAGCCTGAAGAAGCCTGAATGGCCACACCAAAGTCCCCAGCACAGTGGTGTCTGTTCTATGATGGCCTGACCACAAGCTGTCCTCGTCTGCTCATGGCGGATGCATTCTCTCTGCTTTCATTTAGTGCATGCAGGCCCAGGGTGCGGGCTGCCGTGCCTGCAGGCTAGAACTGCGAGGAGCTGGAGTTTCAACCCGGCGCACCTTATGTCTGTGAGCTGGAGTCCACCACAGGCCTGAGTGGCCTGACGGCTTCTTTGTTACCAATACAGAACCCGGTGCGAGAACTGTCCCAAGGCCAGCACAGTGCCGCACATACCACAGTATGTGTAGGACTCTGGCGAGGCACATCAGACCACCCAGAGCACCCAGTGCACAGCCCCGAGCAGAAGCACTGGCCCCAGGGTCAGGAACTGGCACCTAAAGTGGCTGCCAGGACATCAGCTGCCAGAATCCAAATACATTCTACTTTATAGTACCTGAATTTTGAAAATCATTCTTCAAAAACTTGACTTATTGCATGATTTTTAAGAGATAAAGCTAATTGCCCTTATATTGATCAGAGGCTTCTGAAAAAGTCTCTGTATGTAATTGACTCATACAACTGCATTTTAAAAGAAATGGATGGATCTGAATTAGAAGCAGCTGTCCCTGAGGGTGCTGAGGGAGCCATGGCCCCTACCAGTGGATTCTCTCCCTCTCATCTCAAGTTTGTAGGGATGTTTTCACATTATAGCAACAAAAACGAAAAAGAAAATGCAACATGAAAATTTAATTTTCAGGTTATAAACATCGGTTGCTTCCCCAGTCGAGCCCCTGCTGCCGGGAGTTCCTGTCAGCTGGAGCTCTCCTGTGTGTGGCAGGAACAGAGAATGTCCCTTATTCTTTGGTGCTGTGCAACATGGTGATCCCCAGCCACAGACAGCTTTTTCAGTTTGATTTAGTGAAGTTCAAATAAAATTTACGCACCAGTGCTATTCCACCAGCCCCAGCCACTGACAGCTGAGTGGGGTCTGAGCCACTACCTCCCACGTGGCACAGCTCTGTGGACACAGCATGGGGCCAGCATCCCTACTTCTAGTGGTCATCAACCTCCAAGGCAGGGCTGCGTGGTATGTCCATCTCTGTCTTGTGGTCCATGGAGTGCAAAGCACGTTCTGTCATAAGCACAGTCTGTGAAGGTCTTGATTCCTACATCAGAATCTGCAGCCTCTCACACTTTGCCTTCAAAGTGCTATGACTTTGAAACTGCGAAGGGCTCAGAGGTCCCGAGGCAGGTCTCAGGAAACCCTGCACAGTGTCTGGGGATAGCAGACCCAGACCCTGTATGAGGGGCTGCTGCGGAGGGTGCTCACCTCTAGCTCTGGGTGGTCGCTGCCTTAGGAACACAGAAGCCCATGTCTGTCCCCTAGAGTTACAACATCTCAGGCTCTCCCAGACCAAAGGCTGTGTGGATGTTAGGGTTGATGGGTAGACCAGCTACAGGTTCACAACTTTCCTCGAATTGCATGTGAGAAAGGAAGAGCTGCTTATGCCTTGGCTCTGCGGCCTTCTGGGCCCCCATTGAGTTGAGCCTGACAGAAGCCTCTGAGGAGAGCAGGGTGTTGTCCTCAGGACCTTTATGTGCCCAACTGAGGAGTGCATGAGCACTTTGTGGAGAGGTCCCTGACTCCCCCGGGAGCCCCTCAAGACCCTGTTCTTTGGCGCTTCCTGAGCCCCAGCCCTAGGAGACCCTAACCCTGGGTCAGGAAGCCATGAAGCAGCACCCCATCTCCTCGGGAGGCTTGAAGAGCAGGGTCCCCGTCTTTGCCTGGCTGTGCCCGACCTCTTGCCTCCCTCACAGCTGCTGGCTGATACCATTTTGCACTTGTTTTGTTCCACACAACCTCTCTGCAGTGGAAACCCAGATGCAAGTGAAATGGTCACAAAAGAAGTATCTGGGTTAAACGCGAGCTAAACAGGTTTAAAATTACTGCTCATTGTTTGGGAGCAGATGCGAGCCCCAAACAAATGCAAAACACCCACGCAGATGTGAAAGGGGGAGGGCAATTTGAAATCCACCCTCGTGCTGTCTGCAGGGAGGAACAGCCGCCATCCTGGAGTGCCCATGGGCAGTCAGGGCACCCCCACTGGTCGGGGGTCCTTCCGAGCGAGGAGCAGCTCCTCGTCCTGACGCAGCAGCCCTCACATTCCGTCCTTGGAGTGTGACCTCCTGAGGTGCCCTTCCCGTGGCCGCTCCTGTGCACTGCCCCCGAGGCTGTACTCTCACCTCGTGGCCTCAGCTCCTGCACTGCCCTGAGCACCTAGGTGTGCTTTGCACCCCTGTTGACCCTGCAGGTCACTCATGAGGCTGCCTTCCCGCATCTGAACCCTCCCCCACCCGAGTGAGGGTACCATCGAGTTCAGGGCAACAGCACCCCCCTGGGAGCTTGGTCTGTTGTCGGGCAGCTAATGCAGTACCTAGTATCTTGTGGAAGCCCTGTGGCAGGAGGCATCTAGTGTCTGGTCTACCTTAGGTGCTCCAACTATTTTATTTTTTACCTTTAGTTTTTCTAACACTTCCTTTTACTAATTCACATTTGCAGCTCTTAATGCTCACTTTCTTCATGGGAGATGGTGCGTGTTCCTGCCACAGCCTCATTCTCTTTCCCTTCTCTGCCTCCCCCTCTTCCATCCCCTAGCCCCTCCCCTTTTGCAAAAGATCCATCTGTTTCCTGTTCTTTTTTATTTCGCTTTTAATTTATTTCTACTTTGGGTTCTCCCCTAAGAGAAACCATGCGATATTTCAGCTGTGCATCTGGCTTATTTCCCTTGCCCTCGTCCCAGGCACTGTCAGTTTCCTTCAGAGGACTCAGGTTACCCTTCTTTCTAGCAGGGTAGTGCTCTCATCCACTCCCGTGGAGTAAGCACACAGGCCACTTCTAAGATTTGCATGTTACCTGCGAGGCACTTCAGCAAGTGCAGCGGCTGGCGCGGGTCTCTTCAGGGTGGAGGTCGTCCTGTCCCAACCTCTAGGACCGTGAGATCTGCCTACACACCCGACTAGGTGTAGGGTGACCTGATCCAGCGCACAGAGGTTCCTGCCAAAGAGGCTGCATGACTGAAGAAAGGCCCTCCCCCCGCAACTTGGGGACCTGCTTATTCTGTCTTTAGCCTTTTACGGTGGCACTGATGTGTGCAGGTAGGCAGGATTTATGTTGAAATCTGGCTTCTGACTAATTGAATATTTTTGATGCTTTTATATTTATTTTATCTAATTTATTGTCATGGTCAAGTACAGGCTGAGTCTGTTTACCCTGCCTCCCACATCGTTCTGAAGTACATTCATCTTGGAACATAGTCAAACAGCTAGGTGTCCTCTACCTCACCTCACAGGCCAAATTTTTATTTGAGAACAGGCCAGTCTTGCCGTGTTAAAAGTTACCTGCAGCTGCCCTGTCCACACATATCTTTGGAGTACATTCCTCCTGTCTGACAGAGACTTTTGTTTGTATTTTAGAGAATGGTCTACACAGTGTTCAGGGTCTTACTACTAGATCGGACTCCTAGCGATCTGCCTGTTGACAGCCTCCCAAAGCTGGGGTTACAGGTGGGCACCACCATATCCAGTCTCAATTGCCATCTCAGTGCTCCCTGGGAGGCAGTGCCGTGGGGCAGGCACAGCAGGCCCAGGGATTGAACCCCTAGCCCCTGTGCCTGCTTGCAGGCACTTTAATCTGCTAGGCTATTTGGCCAGCCACGTTTTGTTTTGTTTTGTTTTGTTTCCTGACTGAGACTTTTATCCTGGGACAGCATCTGCCACCACGCCCCAGCCTCAGCCGCATATTCTGGTCCCCACTTCACTGAGTTAGGAGTGGGCTCACACCTCATGTATCTCGCTGTGCCAATCTGTCTGACTTAGCATGATGCCCCCTGGTCCCTCTTCTCCTCTCAGATGTCAGGGGCTCCATTGGGCCTCAGTGCCCTGTGCACACGGGTGTTCTTTCTCAGTCATCGGCTGAGGCCTTTCAAGTTGTTTCTACCTCTTGGCTCCTGTGGAACTTGGCGGGCAGACCTCATGTTCATGCTAGTGCCAAGACCTTTGGCCGTGCACTTGGTAGCTGGCTACTGGGTCATGGGACAGTTCTATTTTTTTTTTTTTTTTTTTAATGTTTCAGGAATTTGCACGCTGTTCTCTATGCTGATTCTCTGGCTCTTGGCCACAAGGTACCCAGCTCCCTTTCCTCTTCTGGATGTCTTTTGGATGTTAGCCATTCTGACAGGCATGAGATAATTTCTCACCATGGTTCTAATTGGCATTTCTCCACAGTGCCCGGAGTTGCACTTTCTATCTAGAAGTTCCCCACGGCCTCCCTCATTGGTAGTAGAGGCTGTGGGAAGTGACTGCGTCATGGGGTATGATTGGTCGGTTCAGGAACTCGTAACTCGTTTTAAGGGGTGGGCCTGGTTGGGAAGAGGCGGTCCCTGGGTGTGGCCTGCAGGCTAGTCTCCATACCTGTTCTTCACTTCTCTCTGCTTCCTGCTTTAGATCTCCGGGGCCCTCTGCCGGGCAGTCCTTCCTTGGGCCCAGCCCACTATGGACTGAATATTAAGTCTTGTTTCCTTTAACGTGTGAGCATTTTTTCTCAGCGACTAGGAAAGTAAGACAACTGTCATGCTTTCATCTTTCTTCTCCCACGAACCATCCATCAGAACCTTTAACCACCTTTCTGAGTTGTTTTCTTACTGTTGGACTGCTTAGATTCCTTGCATATTTTGGATATGGACTCTTCATCAGACGTTGGTTTGTCTCCTCACTGTCGGCTGTCTCCTTGACTATGAGGATGATTTTTAGTTCCCTACAAACAATACCATGTGTCCAGCTTTGCTGTTGTCAGCTGTGTTTGCAAAATCAGATCTGTAGTCATTTCCCAGGACAGTACTAGGGCTTTCCCCTTTGTTTTCTTCTAGTAGTTTTATAATGGTCTATGTATTTCATTTTAAAAATATACTTACTGGCACACATTTGTGACACCTAACAGCTATGTTCATCGTGGGTATGGGGTACATGTAGACATCCTGTTTGGCCAGCTGCTTCCCGGCTAGCTATCTTCTAGCATTGTGTGGTTTCAGGGCTTATGCTTACGTGTCTGATCCATCTTAGTTAATAGTCTAAATTGTATGCACCACATGGACATACAGTTGTCCTCACAGCTGATATATTTCATTTTACCTCAGTTCCATAAATACTTGGCCTAAAATGCCCACAAGTTCTTAGCACAGGGCCCTGCCTTCAGCTTTGCTCCTGCTCTGATGCTTCCTGTCACCTGAAAGGAACTTTGCAGGATCTCTGTGCTGTTTAAAAGTAGCTGACACATTTCTGGTGCTTGTTCTTGCAGGAGGGGCTGCAGTGAGTGCCCTCAACCATCCATCCTGACAGTGGGGGAGCTGTGTGGCCTGCTGCCGCATGCGGACCCTCACTCCGCTAGAACCCCATGGACCCTCCACTGTTATCCACACCTTCCTGCCAATGGGCATCAGGCCCTGCACCATCTCCTCTAGGGTGGTGATACCAGCTGTCTTTTGCTTGCCCTTCTGCGTGTCGACTGCATCGTGTTGCTCAGTAAGTGGGGCATCGAGCGCGTGAAGGTACCAGGCACCCACTGCTCATGCACCCCAATTTTCTTGCCTTAATTTCAAAGAGACTTAGAAAAAACATAGTCTCTCCCCAAGGTATCACAGATTTTTATGTAAAGAGCTCTAGCCAGACTGAATCCTGGCTCGGCAGAGCAGGTTATTTGCAGGAAGGGGTTGAATTGCCCCAGTGCACATTGGGTACTTGCTAATTATTCTGTCATTGATCAGCTGGTGTTTCCATCCTCAGAAATAAAAGGACAACAATTAGGATGAAAGTGTTGGGAACACTGGTCAAGTTAGTTGTTATGAGGTGGTACAGGAGAGGGTTGGTTTCCCAGTCTGAAAGCAGGTGTTCCTCCCCTCACCTACCCTAGCTGGGGAGCACATTTCTGCAGGGGAAGGTTTCTGGGGATGACAGTCATGTAAGGTTGAAGCCCACTGAACACCTGTAACAACAGGAGCAGTGAGAGGTAGAACTGAGCCTGCCAACCTGCTGGCTAGGGATACCATAAGGCCATGCTGTCTGCCTGGCCCTGGCCTCCCCCATTCGGTTTCAAGGCTGATGTGGCCATGTCTGCCACTGGCTGAGAGACACATCCTGGGGCAAGCCTAGGGTGAGCATGTGTGCCCCCAACAAGAAAGTACTGAGCCCCAGTAAATCTGAGAGAGGAGCTATCAGTTTCCCCACAATGTGGGTGTTTTAGGTGTAAGCATTCCTTGGAAAAAAGCAACCTAGTGGGTACTGGGAACAAATGGCTGTAGTCCCAGTGCTCCAGGAGGCCGTGGTGGAAGATCGGGAGCTTGAGCTTGGTCTGGATAATGTAATAACTTAACAAAGCTCTGTTTCAAAATAAAATATTTTAACAGAAGATAGTGGGGCTCTGGGGTATAGCTAGCACAAAAGCCCCATGTTCAAACCCCAATACTGAAAGAAAAAAAAAAAACAAGTGAGAGACTAAAACTGAAGTTCTCACGCAGAAATGTGAGGATCTGGGCATTTAAACAGTGGCTGTCAAATCCCCGTGGCTTGGGCCTCGTGTCTGCATCGCGCTGTGGGGTGGGGGTGGGGGGTCCCACACGGCACCGGCCACTGTGCCATCCCCACCCCTGGCTCCCCACACAGTCCCTTGGCTGGTAGAGAGAGCTGAGCTGACCTTTCCCGGTCAGCTTTCAGTCAGCTGTTGCCTAGCCCTTGGGGGAAAGCCTGGCAGCACAGGCTCCATGTGGACAGGGTGGAGTTTTTTGCAGGAGTCCTCAGGCCATGAGCACAGTGTGCTAGGCTTCAGCTTCACATCCTATTAAATCCCAAGGGTGTCCTTGGTGACCCTTCCCTGTGGCCTTGGGAGGGGAAATCAGAGCAGGCGGCGTGCGTTGCGTGAGGCCATTTGCTGTGCACACAATGCAGAGCAGAAAATTGAAACAAGGATTACCATGAAGACACGCTGTAGCCCCTCTCCAGCCTGCACTATTTCCCTTTATTAACTCCAGACAGGATAAAGAGCCAGCTCCTCCCTGGAGTGTGGACAAGTGGATGTCTAGAACCCTCGCGGGCGATAATTATCTTTATAAATAGCCAGTAAATGCGCGCAGCCCAGGTCCCTCCCACACACCGCACTTGAGCCCTCGCCCGCAGTGTTCACAAAGCCTCAGGTATTAGTCACGCAACCTGCGCCCCAGAAAGGCTGGGACACAAAGCGGGTTAATCAGCGGCAGCCCAACCTAGAAACCATTCCGAGCCAGCTCTGCCGCACTCCAGTTTCCATTAGAGAACAGATGGGCCAGCGAGGGAGGCTGGGTGATTCTCACTGGAACCCAAGCCTGGCACATGCTCTGTAGGGAGGGGGCAGGGGCCTGACTCCAAGGCCTGATGAACAGCACAGCCTCAGGGCCAGCAACACAGGACAGCGGCCTCAGCCCCTCCTGGGAACAAGGAAGGGCCTTACCAGCAGATCAGCAGATGCCTCGAGTCTGGGCACACTGGGCCTGCAGGTGAGGCCAAATCTCTGTTCCGATCCTAAGGATGCCCTGCTGGGCTGGGCTGGGGCTGACCCTCCTGTGTCTCCAGGCCTGGCAGCCTGGGTGTGTCTTAATTACAATGTGACGAGCAAGAGGGGCCCACAGGACTGTGGCCAGTGGCTCCTCACACAGCGGAGTCTGCCTTACAGGGCATTTGGATAGTACATAGGGGCAGGGGGCACAGTGAGGGCACAGAGTCTGGGATCTGAGCCAGGTTATTCCTGGGCAAAAGCACAGCTGAGACTCACGGTGTGGACTCATGGATGAGAAGCCAGGCCAGGATGAAGTAAGGCTTTGAAGTCTACTCTAGGGAGCGGCAGGGATAGGACAACAGGTCAGAGGGTCAGGCGGGCAGCGAGGACAGAAGGACAGGGCAGCGAGGCCATGGTGGGGTGGTGAGCAGGCAGGGGACTGACAACCATGGTGCTTGCCTGAATACAGCACTGTGGCCCTGTCCTCAGGGTGTCCTTTGGCCTCCCTGTTTTGAGTGACCACCACACAGCCCTCTGTCCCACACAGCCCTTTCTGGAGTACTCTGCACAACTGACTCAAAGCTACTGCTTCTCTCAGCCTGGGAGGCAGGCAAGTGTGGAGCAGTGCCGGCACCCCACACAGGCATGGGGGGGTGTGGACACCAGTTCCCACAGGAGGAACTGCGAGGGTGTGCCTGTAAATTAAGTGATTGCATGTTCTCGGCACATATTGCATCATATGTCTCCTTTGACCTTTCTAAAAACCCACCAAGGCCCTGAGACACCTACAGAAAAGGCCATGCCATCAGTATTGTCCCACTGGCCTGTGTGTCAGGGCACTTGTCCACTGCTCCAGAGAGGGACCATTTAGCTGCCAGAAATAGCAGATCTGAGTGAAGAGCACATGCGAGCAAGAATGCCCACTCCTGCCCCCAGGAAGCCTTGTGGCACTGTGTTCTGGGCCCGCAGGGAAAGGGCTCAGTCCACCCCATCGGGGAGTGGTGAGGCCCTGAACCCTCCCTAGGGAGATTCCACAGCCAACAACTGTGCCTGCTGGGTCCCTGGAAACCATGTGTGACTCAGGTATGTGTCTCTTTCCTAACCTAATGTCTGAATTCCCATAATGCTGTTGGAAACTTGCTTTCTAGTCAATTTACTCCCTCTGGTCTCAGATGTCCCCAAATCCAGTAGGAGGTCACACACACCCTAGGGTCAAGTCTGTGGTATTCCTGTCCCTGTGGGGTCCTAGTATCCCTAGCCCAGGGCTGAAGGACAGGGGACCAGGTCAGGCCCAGAGGGGATAGCCACTGCTACTCCGCCTCCTACAGAGCAGGGACAGAGCCTGGGGTAGGGGCTCTTTGCGCTGTGAGTGGAAAGAAGGGGCAGGGTCACAGTTGTTTGGCCGCCTGTGGCCCTTCTGTCCTCCAAGGACCAGAAAATGCAGAGCTCTGCCCCTGGGAAACTCAGGTTAGGTCAGGTTTCCCACAACGGTGCTCTCCACAGCCAGGGAATTTCTGCTCAATGGTGCCTTGCTTCTGCAGATGGCTCATGGCACCAGGATCTCTCCATAGCCATGGGATGCAGGAAAGCCTGCCCTCCAAGCCCTTAACTAGGGAGCCAGCAGCACACCCAGAAGTCACAGAGCTGCACTGTTCATGTTTCCCAGCAGTAAGGCTCTTCACGTCTGCTGCCATCAGCTGTGAACCTAGAAGCACCCTGAGGCCATCGAGGCCACACATGCACTTGCCTCGCCTTCAGGTCCTAAACTCAGAGGGACTCTGGGTCCATGGCAGGCACCAGACTGTCACAGCCACTCGAAGCCACAGGGGCACTGAATTCAATGGGACCAGCAGACAATTGTGCCTGTACCTAATCTCTACATCTCCAGGCAATCTTTCTCTTTTCTGATCTGCACTAAATATAGAAAGCCCGGGGCTAAATGTAGTAGCCAGCTGCCTGCAGGATCTGGCCTGCAGGCCTCTGAGCAGAGCCAAGAACATGAGGAGTGGGCCCTGAGGAGCAAGGACAGAAGCCAGGCAACTTCTCTTGCCCAAGTCCACACTCCAGTCTCCCAGGAGGGAGGATGAGGCAAACTGTGGAGAAAACAGCAGAGGCCAGGCCCAGCACACTGACCTGTTGTTCTATGAGAAGACAGCATGGAGAAGGGGGATGCTGAGCTGCTCTGGAAAGTAGTGGAATTTGGATTAGCAGTTTAATTAACAGCCTAAAACAAACTATTCCTTCTGAAGTGGTAACAAATACTTTCTTTACTTATTACTTCCCGAGGGCTGACACCAGCCATGGAAATCTAAAGATGAAAAAGAAAGAAAATAGCTCTTTGTTCCGGAACACCATCTTCATAATGTCTGGACTTAGGACCCCTTGGCTCCCCAATAATTAAAAATCTGTTTTAGTGTCTTTACTTTTGCCGTGGGTTGCACTAGGAATGGTAGATTGGAATTAATTTGGTAGGATTCCAATAACATTAGGATTAAAAGTACTGGCTTCTTGGACTGAGAGCCTGGAAGTGACTCCTATAATTGGTGCTCAGTGTGACCAGAACGTGTGACCTTCTCAACACAATGACCACTACCAAAATTTTGTGCAGGCAATCCACTGGACCTTGTGTGACCAACTTAGAGATTTAAAGCTATTCCACCTACCCAAGATAAAAATGCCTGGTATCTACTGATGGCCTTTAGAGAGAACCTCTGGAGAATATCTCTGATTGCTGGAAAACAACTACGACCCCTTTCAGCCTGAAGAAGCCAGAACAGTCATCGCTCATGATTCCCTCATGGCAGTTTGGGTTACATCTTCAGAGGGGGAAATGTTGTAGGCAGCTTAATTAGATACAAATATTATAGGCAGTTGGACAGGGACAGGCCCTCAAAGGACACAAGATGGAAGACAAGGTGACTTTGTAACTATGGACAGACACTCTTCAGCTGTGCGACCACAACTGACACTGGTCCAGCTTCTTCACAACAAAGAAGTAGAAGCTGTAGAGCACCACCTGAGAAGCTTATCTTGAAAGAAGAGGACTAGCTGAGCATCAGGACTCCAAAACATTAGATGCTATCTCAGCAGCCTAATGCAAATTATTTTCTCTGCATTTGGCAGAGGTAAATGCAGGTCACTCACCTAGCTCAGCTCACAGTACTCGCCTACTTCCCACAGTTCTCAGTCATTCCTCCTCAAGGCACTCCTCCACTGAATAAAACCCCAGGTATGGCCCTGGGTCAGCCTCTTTGTTCCTAAAAGCCACCCTCATGGCTGGACTCAGGACCCTTTGGTTCCCCAATAATTATAAATATGTTTTAGTGGCTTTACTTTCGCTGTGGGTTGCACTGGGAGTGATGGAATTAACTTGGTGGGGTTTTAATAACATACCTTTATTGACTTCTTGAACCAAGACAAGAACCTGGAGATGACCCCTATGCAAATCACTGTGTGCATTAAAATACATTTTATAATACAAATCAAAAAAGAAAAAGAAAAGAAAGAAACTGGCTAAAAGAGAAAGAAGGCACAAACAGGCAGAACCATGCGGTCCAGGGCTGTTTCAGTGGGCACAGGGTCTGCAGGAACCCAAGTCTTTCCTGATTTCCCTTTACCTAGAGGAGTCCCTCACCCTTGTGGTCCAAAGGGCTGCTGGCATTCTACCCGTCTTAGTTACTCTTCTTTCATTGGTGGGACAAATACCTGACACTCAAAATTAGGGAAGGAAAGGTTTATTTAGCTCACAGTTACTAGATTTCAGTCCATATTCAGCTGGCTTCAAGGCAGAGAGGCACATGGCAGAGGGCAACCTTTTACCTTGGCGGCAGGCAAAGAGCAAGAGCAAAAGGAGAGGTAGTAGCAGCTCAAGCAGCTAATTTCTTTTCCTTCCTTACACTGAAATGCAAATTATCTGCCCCAGGCAGGTACAGCACCCACACCCACAATAATCAATTACAAATTCCAGAAGCTGTCCCATGACTACATGAGGCTTTGGGGGGGCACCTATACACAAACCTTAACAGCACCCATCAGATCCACATTCCCCCAGCTTGGCAGGTCATGAGGAGAGAAAAAAAGGTGTAATCCTTCCTTTTCAGAGAGCCCATTTAGAAGTCTCATTCAATGTATGGTTTCCAGAAAATCTTGGTCACCCAATGGCAATGTGGGCAGCAGGCGAGTTTACAACAGTGAGGAAACAAATCAGGGTTCCATGAACCCAAAGGCCACAGTGTTATGTGAGTCAACAGGCTTGAGTATCACATGCTGTCTCTTATGTGAGAACTCAAAGTGTGCATACACTGGAGAGCTAAGTGAAGGTCAGGTCATCGGGAACAGGAAGCTGTCTGTTGGCCACAGGAAGGCCACATTGAAAGAGCTGGGGTGTGCTGTGCACCCCACCTGCTCCCATGACAGGTAACCATGAGGCCCTCCGGATGCATGGTAGCAGTAGTAGAAATCAAGACAATAAGACATGTAGAAAAGAAGAGGTGAGGAGGGGCTGCAGTTTGAGGTGACATTTAGCACCCCCTAAGAGCTGCTGTGGCAGAAAAAGCTGGAGTGTGGCACAGCCCTGGCACAGGCACGGCCGAGCGCTGAGCAGGGTGCTACCCGAGAGCATCTTTCCTGAGAGGTGTCCTAGGCTATTAGCACCACCTGTCCTACTTGACAGAGATGTGGGGGTGGGTGGAGGATGACCAGGATGGGGATGGCCAGGGGTGGCAGCAGCAGCTGACATCCTGGGCGGGGGCTATGAGACATGCCTGGCATGCACAGAGGCCTATTCCAGATCCCAGGCAGGGAATGCTGCACCAGATGCAGGCAGTCAACCCAGGCTGAGAACTTCGCTGCTGAGGCCCCTGCTGCCTGCCTCCAAGGGAGAGGACTGTGGGTGTCACCTTGACTGAAGTTCCTCCGGTGACCCAGCACTGTGGGGGGAGCAACGCCCCACCTCCATGGGCCCCTCAGCCTGCCAGGCATTGTGGGGTGAGGAGGACATAAAGATCTATACAACTTCATCCTGAAAAGAGTGTGTGGCATTAGGGGACGTGTCGTTTATTGGAAAGGCAAGGAAATGAAAAGGAAGAAAGGGGGCGGCCTGCCAGCGAGGACCGAGTGGAGGAGCCGCAGCTGGGCAGGCCTGAGCAGACCCATCTCCTCTTGATTCTGCCTTTGTTTCTTTTAAATTTTCCTCATTGTTTTCTTCAACAGTAGGAAGTGAAAACAAGTGCATCTCCTGCACCTCTGTCCTCCCTACACACAGGCTGCCCTAGGCAGACCCTGGTGCCTGAGCACTGTGGGTCTCCTCTCCAAGGCTTTTTGTAAACCTAAGATAGTGTCTAGGAAGCAAATAAACATATGTTATTTTTATCTCCACCTACATACACAAAAGGGCATATATGAAAAGACATTCTGTCCCGTTGGGATTCTTATTTCAAAGCCCAACCATGCGAAAGTCCACATTCTGTACTTTCTTGACTACGTTGATCAATCCCCTCTGCTCAATAGACTCTATGGAGCCACCTTACTGTTTCTTAGTTTTCACTATTTTAAAATAATAGGGAGCTGGGGAGATGGCTCCGAGGCACAAGTGCCTGCTGGGCAAGTGCAAGGTCGTGAGTTTGAACCCCAGTCCCACAAAAATAAATAAATAAATAAATAAATAAATAAATAAATAAATAAATAAATAAATAAAAATTTAAAAAATAATAATAAATGTGATGCATATGGCCTCCGAGGGTCCCATTTCTAAGACTACGATATGTGTTGCGAGTTGAAGGCGTTTGGACTGGGTGCCAGCAGCTGTCACTGAGCCACAGGGTTTGTGCTGACTCAGCCCTTGCCCACTTGCCTCGGGTCTCCGTGCTGTTCCAGTTCCAGCAGTAGCTGGGACTAGCCCTTCTGCTTTTCCCAAGGGGCCTGTGAAGTCCACATTTCTGGGACCCTGGATATTGGCTGTTGAGTTGGAAGCTTTTTTTAAAGATTGATTTGGAAGAGCTCTTTCTACCTGAAAGAAATGAACTGTTTCTGTAGCAAAAGTTGCAAGTGCTGTTCCCAGCTGGGAACAGGGTTTGGTGCAGCCTCCTTCAGAAAGGTATGCATTTGTGAAATCAAGTCAATCCACTTCCTACCAGGGCTTGTGATGTTCAAAGACAAAATGATAGCAAACCCAAGTGTGCAGTTCTTAATTGATCTTATTTTTGTTTCTAGACTTCACAGATATTGGTACCTAGAATGGTTCTGAACACCCCCACCCTCAAGAGCAGGTTCAGTTTATAGCCAGAAAACAGGAAATAGGTGGGCCAACTGGAAGTGGCTGCAGGCACAGTGATTGGCTACAGCTTGAGACTCAGTTCCTTACCAGGTAGGTAAAGGCCAGTTAATACATCAAGCTAAGTTGCAGTTCACAATGTACAGAGAAAACTTTAAGCCAAACTTAATATATGCACAGAAAAAGCCTTAGGCCAATAAAATCAGTTTAACTTTCAGTTAAGTTTGTGGTGCTGAGGATCTAACCAAAGGCCTTCTCATCACTATATGCCTAGCATTTTAAATCTCTTTATTTTGAAACAGGATCTTGTGAACTTGCTTATTGTTATAAGGAGCTTGAGCTTGTGATCTTCCTGCCTCTGCCTCCCTGACTGCCGGGATTTTTGGAGTACACCACCCAGCTGTTGCATCTTTTAAAGATATCATCTGTGTCTTATGGTGTTCATCTTGTTATTTCATTTATTGGGAGTATAATTTTCATCTGCCCAGGACATAGCCTGCTGAAGGATGGGTGTGGCTAGCTAGGGTCACACTGTTATTGAACATCATCAATCTTTCACTTATTTGAAATAGAACCATTACTGTTGCCTAAGTCCCCACAGATGTCTAGGTCTGCACCTATCATCCCTCTCTGCGCACACTGTGCCGCCATCTGCAGCCAATCCACTGTGATGCTCAGCCTCTCCTGGCTGGTTACAGGGAGGGACTTATCTTGGATGTGGCTGCAGACCTCAGCCTCTGTCTGGCTGTGGGGCAGAAGCACCCCAGCACAGAGTAGCTGCTCCCCTGAGGGCAGCCAGGAAGCAGAGGTGGAAGGAGTGGGGAGGGCCCAGCCACTGACTTCCTCTCTGGCTGGCAGGGAGTGGGGGTGGGGGTGGGCAGGATGGTCCTGGTGGACCCCCAGCATCCCCCTTCACTGCATTGACTGCCTGGTAAGGTCAGTGCCCTGTAACCAGCCACAGGTCCCACCCAGCTCTGAATATCACTGTGCTGGGATCCAGCCCCATGTGTGTCTTTGCAGGACCTCTCTGACCCAACTATAGCAAAACCTTTAGGCCCCACTCAGCCATCCATGAAGTCTGATCAACTCCCTCGGTGAGATACTCTAGGCTTGGCCTGTGTTCTGCTTTTCCATGCAAGCTGGCTTATCTTGATCTCTGAAGGAAAGACTTGCTAGGAGTTTTTATGGGAAACACATTAAATTTATGAGTTCACCAAGTGTGTGCATGTCTGTAATTTACGCTCCACGCTGTTGGATGTCCTTGCTTCCCACGGATACCACGTGTGTGGCACCTGAGGAGCAGTTAAGGTCTCTGCCAGGCCGTGCCCCTGTGTCTTGGTCTCACTTTTTCTTTGGGCATGGTACATTCTGCTCCTAAAGGCACAAGTGTTACTGCGGCTGATGCACAGCAGGGGTCCTAGGAACAACAGTGGCCGTGCCACCTTCCCTGTTCTTGTGTATCCCAAGTCCCCATGGTTTACAGGGTCTCAGCCTAGCTGCGTGGCATGTGGTCCCTGCACTGGGGCTAAGGGAGCCATGGCCCCACCCCCTTGTGATTCTGTGCTCGTGGCTACTCCATTCTGCCTAAGGAAACAGGACCTCAGGCCACAGAAGGGCCTCTTCTCCATAGGAGCAAGGTGTTGTCATCTGGACCTCTTTGTAAAGAAGAAACACATCAGCTTCCCTATAACTCTAGCACTCTGGGAGGCTGACGCTGAGGGTCACAATCTCAAGCCTCTCGGGCAGCTTAGCAACTTTGTAAAGCCCTCTCTTAAGCTTAAGAAGTAAAACAGAAGGAGCTGGAGACGTGGCTCAGCGCGAAGGCTCAGGATTCAGTCCCTGGTCTTATAAGAAAAAACAAAAGCCTCACCATCACAACTCTCATCTGCCTTGCTCTTCTCTGCAGGCCCTGGGATGACCACGTGGCCCATAAGGATGTGGCAGCCCCGCAGTCTGTAGTGGCTAATCCTGCACTGTATGGTGTCAATGTGTGCATCCTTCAGCCTTGAAAGTGAATGCAGGTACTCCACGTCCCCTTTTGGGTCACATCAGCACCCTGACAATATGTAGGACCAGGTTCCAAGCTGCGTCTGCCTTGCCTCAGTGGCTTCTGCAGTGTGCCTGTATCCCTGGTGCTCTGGACCTGGATCCTGCCCTGCTGAGGCAAGACTTGTGTCCCTCACTGGGCTCTGTACTATGAAGACTCTGAGACCACCCTGTTCCATATCAGAGATGGCTGCACACCTCAAAGGGCTGCACCGTAAGGAACAGAGGGGTTCTGAGAGCTCAGCCCGTGGAGAGAGGCCCCAGCCAGCAGGGCGGTGGGGGCAGGGTTCCAGGACTTGGGCTAGTGGGAGAACCTCAGGACACTGGTGCACACCAGGCTCTGTGCCTATCCCAAGGCACTGGGACAGAGTGATGCCAGGCCTGGGGCAGAGGCAGCCACAGTTCCCTTGGCTTCTCCTCTAGAACTTCTGAAAAGCGAAGTCTGGACCCAGCACAGGGGCCATGGATGAGGGAGGCCTTGCCCAAGCCTTGGGGATTGGGAAGCTCCCTGGAAGAGCCAGGACTTGCACTGTATCCAAGGCCCCCTGGACACAGCAATGCTGCCCAGATGTGCCTCACCAAGGAGTCTGGCAGGGAGACAACAGCTGATGAGGATGCCGGACGTTTCATGAACCTGAGCTATGGATCAAGGACTGCCTGGGACAGGGGTTAAAAGCACACTGAGCTGGTGCAAGCCACAAAACACACACCCAGGGTGAGTTCACACCAAACAGACAGGCAGCTGTCAGGGACAAATTTTGTGGACACACGTAACCAGTCTCCTTGGGGGTTCCAAGGTTACCACAAAGTATGAAGAAGCAGAGACGGCACGGCGTCAGGGACAGAGATATCTGTGCCCCGCCAGCTGCCGCCCAAGCCTCTGGCCCAGAACCGACACAGCCCCTCCCTTGCTCCTCCTGGACCTCCAGGACCTGGACCTCCATCCTTCTCAGAGCCTTGGTGACCACACCTGGGGGCTGCCTTGTTCCTGATTAGGCTCCTAGCCTGGACCTGACCTGAATCAGCACCCTGACAAAGCTCCCTGTGGATTACAAACTTCAACAGTCAGAGCGGAGAAGACAACCAGTCTCAGAGCCCCTCACACAGATGGGACTCACTGCCAGGTACCGGGCACCTATGTCCCCAGGAAGGTAAGGCGATGCTCCCCGCTTCTGGGGCAGGCCATCCTGCAAGGTTGGCTTCTACCCTTGACCCCAAGTGCACAGTGGGGGTTGGCCCACTGGAGTCAGAGGAGGCCACTGCCATTCCCTTCCCTCCAGCTTCTCTCCCTCTCAGAGGGCAGAGACCATGAGAGGACATGTCGGGGTCATGTCGTTTTGATTGGTGGGGTGGGGACCGAAGACCATCAACTGCACAGTGGCCCTAGCTGGGGTCTGGGGCAATAATGGGACTCAGGAGCCAGGCAAGGAGCATGAGGGCAGGGCAGTGCTTTTAGTCAGGGGGTCAAGAGTGCGCAGGGGCTACTTCTGAGGGATAGGAGTCTGGGTGGCTTGAAGATGCTGGTCAAACTGGCCATTAGCAAAGAAGAGGGACCACTCTCATTGAGTCATCGGGAGGGATGAGGGTCCAGTGGTTATTGTCTGTGTGCTGGCTCTGTGATGTGGCCCCAGAGAAGTCCTGGCCTCTTGAGGGCCCTTGACTCCTGTGATGTCAGTGCCCTGCTTGGGGGTGGACAGTCCCAATCTCTGCTCTGAGGTGATTACTGGCTTACGGGTCAGTTGCATGGGGTGATGGTCTGCAGAGGCCATGCAACCCTGGGGACCAGGATTCAGGGAATGGGAGGACCCTGGGCACTGCTGTGGGGCCTGAAACGGCACAGATGAAAGACCCCACAAGCTAGATGACACCTCCCTTATATCTACCTGGGACCCTCCATCCTAAGGCAGATGAGGGAGGCTCAGGAGCTGAGGGTGGGCACCTGGTCTTAGACCCTCCTCCCCACAGTTGGAGCTGAGCAGGCATCCAGGGTATAAGGCAGCGTGACAGAGCGTAGATGCCGGAGGCAGCCATGTTTCTTCTGCCTCTGGAGTTGGTGCTCTTTAGCAGAGGGGCTTCGATGTCCTTGAGTGCCTTCAAAGCACCAGTGTTACAGAAAGCTGGGCAACAAAACATTGTGTGTTGAATGCGGTTGATTTTAGAAATTTTCCAGTAAAAAGTGAAAGACTGGACTTACTCTGGTTTTCTGCCTTCTGAGGAAGGACAGTATCGTGTACAGGAAGTGGGGAGCCTACTTGCTGGCATCTGTGTGAGTGCATGGGGCAGGGAGACTACGTCAGCTGGAGGGACAGGCCTGGCCAAGGGCTGCTTCTCCGGGGTGCATCCCCAACCCCTCGCCTCAGGGGCCCAGCTGGGAGTTACAGCGAGAAGCCCCCAGCACACCTTCAGATGTCCAAGTTGTGGGGGTGCTGGAGGAAAGGAGTCCTTGCTGGGGACAGCAACTGGACTCTGGGGCCAAAGCCCTGGGTGAAGCTTTCCATCAGTCAGGAGTGGACTACTATGGTTCCCATGCAAGAGGTGAGACATTGTTTAGTGAGTCTTTGTCTGAACTGTGAAATCTAAAATAAGATAAAAAGGGCTTGGGCATGCGGGTTCAACCCCCATAGCAGGAAGAAAGAGGCCTGAAGCGCTGCCTGGGGGTGAAAGTGTGATACTACTCCAGGGCTGAGTCCTGAGCAGGAGGCAGGGCTGGAGGTAAGCCTCTGATTCCTCATGCAGAGTTTCTCGGGGGAGAAGCTGGGTGGCTGCTTGGTGGCCCAGTTACAGTCAGAAGTGCGGCCCATGGGCAGCAGGGTTGGCACTTTGCCCAGTACAGTTCTGAGCTGGCCTCGCGCGGCTAGTGGCCGTCCTAAGTACGCTGGTGAATAGCAGAGTTCCCCAGTCTGGGCCCTGGCCAGCTGTCTGCATGCGGAGCTTGGGCTGGTCTTCTCCAGACCACCCACCTCTTCTGCTCTAATAGCTGTGAGACTTCCACACCTTGAGCGCCGTGGGCTGTGATGCTCCTCTGGGCGACCAATCAGATGCGCTGCCTGTTTTGGTCACTGCTCCTTTCTTGTAGGATTCCACCTGGCTGATTCCCTGTCTTCCTGCTTGTTGTTTCATTTCTTCTGTTACTGAAAGGGGAGGTCTGGCGCCTCTCTGCCTCAGAGTCTGGGCACCTCTCCTCCCTTCCTGCCATCCCCTTCTGTCCATTCTATGCCCTCCACAGCACTCTCCTGGTCTCTGCATCCAAGTGTCCTGAGTGCCTTTACAGAAGGACTCCTGGTCCGCAGACTCCTCGGAGTGCTGCTGCTGGCGTTGGCTTGTTGTCCTGGGACTCTTCCTCCTGGGCCTTCGCATTTGCTGATAGGGGCTGTCTCCCTGCACATGTCAGGTTGGTGTGTGTGTGTGTGTGTGTGTGTGAGACTGGGCTGAACTAGTGATCCCCATGCCAGAAAGGGTGCCCCTTCCACTCAGCTGTTGGGAGGCTGAGGCAGCCTGGTCAGGACCGGTTCTGAGGTGAGGGCTTGTTACCATGGCTGCCTCCAGCTGTGTGATGGTGGGGGCTTCCAGTTCATTCTGGGCCTCCAAGTTCCTTGGGCGCCCCCCCCATGAGTCTTCCTCTTGCCAGGGACTGCATAAGGTGAGTGGTAGATGCTGGGTGGCTGCACTTGATGGACACCTGCAGGCCCTATGAGAGCTGGTTGGGGCTGCTCCACCTCTGCAGACCTGGGGGTGCTCCTGGGACACCCCCATCTGGGCTGCACGATATATCCCAGTACTGCCCCAGTGGATTTGCTGCCCTACCCAGCATGGTGGTTTCCACTGCACCCTGGGTGGTGGGGCCTGCCGCTCCTCCCATGGGAAGACTTGGGCATCTTCTCTGCTACCCCAAGCCTGCCCTGGCAGAGCCCGTGAAAGTGTGTCCAACAGAGGGCTGGGCCAGTGGCACCCCACAGTGTGTGTGCACCAGTCTCCCTAGGTCCCCCAACTCCAGCATCCACCCCATGGTGTGTGCCTTCCCTGGTCATCTCTACACTCTGAAGGGTTTGAGGAGTCACACTTGCATCGAGTGAGCTCTGCTCTCCCCACTGGCACTGGCCTGGTGCGCTGAAGGCTTCCCTGAAGAAGACATTGGCTCTCTCCTTTCCAGCCCTGTGGGCTCAGAGTGCCCTACTTGTTTGCCCCACTTAGTCACTCCACATGGGCACTCCATGCCCACTGGGACTCACAGTATCCAAATGAGCTCCCAGACATTGCTGGCCAGTGTGGACGGACATTGTTACCATGGCTGCCTCACTGGCCTCAGCACCACCTGTCTGAGGGGACGTCCTGGCTGGCCTTGGCCAGTATATGCCACATCACACTGGTGATATGTCTGCTGAAATGGACACTGGTTCCAGGGCTTCTGTCCCTGAGGGTGGCCGTCTGACTGCACTGCATGGTGAGGAAGGCCACCTCCCCACAACAGTGGGCAGCTGCTGTGTTCTCTCTGTTCACTAGGTGCATGTTCTGGCCACTTCACAGTGGATGCTTGTTGGAGCTTCCAGGCTTCCTACGGGGTGTTTTATTCAAATAAGGGGGCTGAGCTAAGAGCCTGCTGGGTGGGTGTGGTCGTTCTTCAGGAGAGGAAGTGTTTCTCTCCCTGGCTGCCTATACACACCTTTTAATCAAAATGGATTTGATGTCCTTCAGGTAAATATAGCTGAAGTCAAGGCTAACACTACATTTAAGCTATGGGTTGGTTGTGGGTTGGTTTCAGGAGGATGAATAACACATTGCTAGTGTCTCACCCCACTCAGAAGTGAGCTTGGTGTTGAACACCATCCTGCGCTGCCGCTGTCACCCCCACTTCCCCAAGAGCTACTTCTGTGCCTCTTTTGGTGCTAAGCTGCCCATTTGTGCATTTTTTCAGGAATGCTATGTGGCGGTTGCATAAATTCTTACTACATGAAAATAGCTTTCTGTTCCCTGCATCCACAAACAATAACTCAGCAAGATGACAGACCCACGGCCCCCAACTTCTAATCTCAGCATCCTGTCGTTGTTTCTTATTATGTCCCCACATCAAAGCCAGTCTGAGGTGTCTCCCTGTGAATATTTTATAAGCATCTACTTGGTTGCATGTAGGAATTTTTCATGCTTGGAAGTCAAATGCCTGACTGCAGTGCCTCTGGTTGTGTCTTCCCGTGTTGGTAGATGGTTCATGGTTTCAAACTACAGGCTTGGGCCTTCTGCTCAGAAGCGTTTCCTTCAGTTCCAGTGCCACCTTGCTCCTCTTGGGTCTCCAAAGTCACCTGCGCACTACCTCATGCTGTGACCCTGGAGCCATTGCCCTGTCCTTCTCGGGTTCCACTCTCAGCCCCACCCTTCCTCCTACCATCTCCCTCCACAGTGCTGATCTGGTTCCCTGCAAGTCCAGCTCTGCCTTTTGTTTTCACACACTATTTGAACTCTTGCATGATAGATCTTCTTTGATCACTTCCCTCCCAGAACTGCTTGGACCACTGCTAAACTGGCTGCCTGGCTTATCACCGCAGCTTCTAGCTCTGCTCATGGGGCTCCACAGGTTGTAGATAAAATCTTCTTCATCCCGTAGTTAATCTTTTTCAAAGCTATGCTAATCTCCTCCCTGAGATATTAGATTTACTCCTTTTGTACAGAAAACTATTTCCATAGAGGTCCTGGGAAGATTATGCTGTTTTGTTTTCTGTGTATAGCCACCCCCTGACATCTACAGTCCCCAGATTGAGCCATCTGAGGACTGAAACTGCTCAGGGCTGGGAGCGGGTCTCTACTAAGCAGGTGCAGGCTTACTTCCTGATCATTGTTTCTGAAATAATGTGGTTTATCAACTCTACCTGCAGCACCCACCTGGTTACTGGCACTGTAGTCATCCCAAGATGATTCGCAGGTGGACACTGTGGGCAGTTTTATGCAAGGGGTGTGAACCCCTTGGATTTGGGGACCATGAGGTTCCTGGAACTCAGCCTCTGTGGATACAGGGGTGGCAGGAGAGGGCATGTCCACCTGACACTCTGAGTATTTCCTTAAGTTTCTCCTTTGTGCTCTTAAAATCCTGCCACCTGCTCCCTACAGTTCAATAAAAGGCCTAACATTTATTTGTAATCCAGGGGTACAGTGGGTGGTGGGGGTCAGGACAGTGTGCTCGTGACCTCTTCCTTCCACGGAACAGTGTGGGATCACCCAGCCTCCACTGCATCTCTGCATCATACATCCCCAGATCCTGCACTGGGAGGACCCTTGTGCTTCTGGGTCAACCCTGCACACCAGAAAGGATCCTTGGGCCTCCTAATACAGGCCAGGAACCCTTCTGAAAGAGAATTGGGCAGTGTCACCTCACTGAACTCTGTACGGGCCCAGCCTCGTGGTTGTCAGCACGTTTTGCAATGCTGTGCTTCAGGCCTCCTCACTGCTGCAAGCTGTGCTGGAACTGGTAAACCTGCGCAGGCCTACAGTTCCTTTCTAGTACATCAGTGTGCTGCACCCCAGCCTTGTCACAGAGCAGGTAGAAAAGCAGTGTGAAACTCTGTAATTATGCTCAGGACACCAGTGAGCTGTGGGGCAGCCTCGGCAGGGGCCAGACCCTGAGACATCTGGGTCCTGCATCCAGGCCAAGGGCAGGAACCTTGGGAGACCCCAGGGCCAGCAGGACCAGGTGCCTTTTGGGGTCCTGGGCAAGGGACAGCCCCGGGTTCTTGCATGTGTCCAGAGCCACTGCAGCAGAAGGAAGAAGATGCCTAGAGGAGGGGCACCATGGGGAGGGGGCACATTTTTCTCTAAGCACCTGCTGAAACTTGGCTTGGAAAGGGGAGGGGTCCCAAAGCCTCCTGTGGGATTCAGACACCTGGGGATGAAAGTGAGGGGCCAGGGCCTGTGGAGGAAGAGGGAGAAGACCTCTGGCTACTCTGGACCAGTACACTGTTGGGAAACTGGGGGGATGCAAGCAGGCCTGCCCCGAAATGGGGACCCCTGAGTAGGTGGGACATGATGCAGCTGTTGCACAGGTCAACACTGGTCACAGCCACGTCTCAGCTGGCTGGTGCCCCTTCCACCCAGCTGCCTGCACTGTGTACTTCCTACCACCTCTGAGACTGTGCCGATAGCAAGCGTGGTTCTCACAGTGCATGGAGTTTCCTATGGCCCTGCTGCACCTCCATCCTGAGAGCCAGGCCAGGCTCCGCATGGGGCTCCTACGCCAGTGGCCTGGTGAGGCTCTCCCAGTGCCTGGTCAGAATGAGCCGACACTTGGGGCAATGTCGAGAAGCCAGTTGGAAGGGGACCGAGGCCATGTGGCAGTCCTGCTGAGGCTTGTTCAAGGCTTCTGGGAAGGGCAGAGCTTGCAAAAGTTGCATGGGAGTCGGGATCCCCGGGGCAGGCATGGCTGTGCAGCTGGGTGAAGAGTTTCTCAGCTTCTCGATAGGAAGAGTTCATACTCGGGGCCACATCTGTTGCCTCCCCCCACCAACTGCCCCTCTCCATCCTTACAGCACTTGACCAGGTGGCACCTGCCTTGTAGGAGACAGAAAAGTGCTCAGGGTGCTCAGTCCTTGCCTCAGGTCAGAGAGCTGGCCAGGGGCAGAGAGGATGAGGACGCCTCCACCGAGCCATGTGCTCTGTCCTGGGGGCATCAAGACCAAGGAAGCAGTCCACCCGGAACTCACACAGCCCTCCTGGAGAGAGGCAGTCACTCAGTTCACCTCCTCATGTGCTGGCTGTTATAGATCCCGAGTTGAAAGCCCCCTTTCATGTCCATGTTATGGCGCTGTAATTGAATGAGATGAACTCAGCTGCACCTCACAGGTGAGGAGCTCACTAAGGCACGCTTTTAAGTTAGCACAGAGGCTTCAGCAAGGAAGTTACTGCCCCGTTTTGGCAAAGCACAGAAGCATTTACTTCAGCTGGGTGCCCAGGCTGAGGAGAAGAAAGTGTTCATCTCCAAGTAACATTCGGACACCGTCGCCAGAGCTCTGTGAGAATCGAGGCTTATCCAGGCGGCACAGGCAGAGATGCAGCTGGGCAGGAGGTCTGGTGACTCTGTTCATCTTCGGATCCCACCACATCGGGCTCTCTGGTGTCCATGGGGAAGTCCATGGCCTGGGCCTGTGGCTTGTCAGATCCAGCAACAGCCACCCGTGGCTCTGGTGACTCAGGGTGGGCTCTGAGGGCTGCCCCTGCAACATGGGGCCCATAGCCCTCTCTGTCTAGACAGAAGCCTGCATCAGGAGAATCATCCTGGTGTCAGGGTTTCTTCCTCTTCACACCGAACACATCTGTGGGAATAGCAAGGAGAAACAGTGCCCACGTCTGTGGAGCCAGGAAACACAGGAGCGGAGGGTGGTGCCCAGACAGGTCCTGCCCATCTCCTCTTTCTCGCACAGCTGTGTCTGCTGCAAGGATGACTCTGGAAGTAAAGAAATTCACACTCTCTGACAGGAAGGGAAGAGGCAGTGGCTGGTTTTGTACCCAACTCTGTCCATAACAAGGAGACTTGGGTTTCTCTGGTCAACATGCAGTGTGGCCAGGAGGTTGGGGGAGGGTGAGCCAGGGGCAGGTTCCAAACAGACAACGTGCCTGGCTCTCAGTTCCTGGACCCAAGATGAAGCAGAGGCACTGAGTGTGGCAGAGGAAGTCTGTCACCTCACGACATGCAGACAGAGAGGGAGAAGAGAAGATCTGGGACCAAAGGTAGCCACATTCACCCCCAGACCTCTCACCCAAGCCCCATCCTGAACAGGTCCTAGCTGCCATCCCCACAGCCACCGGCAACTGGCTCCTAGCTCAGCAAGCCTTTTGGAGCCATACCAGATCCACCCTCCAGGTGAGGGTCCTGAGCCCCTGCCCTCCGAACAGCTCCAGGTCTCCGGCTGCAGATCTGTGAGCCCCACCTGAGTGTCCAGGCATGAGAGAACGCTGATGGGTAACATTGGCTATCAAGGGAGTGCCATTCCTCTACCAAGAGCGACTGGAGAGCGACTCTGCAGCAGGGCTGGATGCAAGCAGGAAGATGAACTACAGTGCAGAAATCCTCGGAGTCCAGGAGAGGCAGCTCCCAGACGTGTGAAGGACTGCATGTGACTGGGACTTTGAGGCCTGGAGCCTCAGCTCCAGTGTGCCAGGAGAAGCTGGAGCAGGCAACCTCAGAGCTCTGCTTAGGATTCTTCCAGCTGCTGCAGTGCCACCCGTGGCAAGCCCATTGCTATGCAGGTGGGGTGGCAGCACCACCGTTAAAGCTGACCTGGGCTGCACATGAAGGGGCTGGCTGGGAGAGAAACATCCAGATGCTGTGGGTTTGAATTTGTGCATTTAGCCGCTGTGTGCACCCTAGGAAATCAGAAATGCAAGCTCACATCTGGGCCCTGTGACAGAGGCACAGTCCAGAGGCTGCTTGTCATGCGGAGCAGGTCCCCACCAGTCCAGACTGTGAGGTGGGCCATCTCGGCTGGTTTCTTGAGTCCCAGCATTTTTAAAGTTTCATCCACTAGAAGAAAATCCGGAAATTCTGCACTATTGAAGGAGCGGCATTCGACTCCCCAGTGGGGTAGGCACAGCCCCCAGCCCTGGTGCAGGCAGGAGGAGAGAGAGTCATGCAGTATGCATAGCTCAGCAGGACAGAGGCAAGACTGAACCACTCAGGGAGCTACAGTTACCAGGAGGGGCGTGAAACAGAGTAACAACGACCCCAGGCCCAGCAGTCCCCATGGACCAACCCATCCCAGGCAGGGTTTTGTGGATGCAGAGCAGACCCCCAGGTGAGAAGGTCAAAGGCTGTTCACATGAGTTTAGAGGGCGTTGGCTGCTCATGTGTGCCCTGCACAGGCTCCAAGCAGTGGAGGATGGAGCAAGCTTAGAGAGGGGAAAGGAAGGTGCTGGTCTGCCCAGATTGCCCTTGTGAACTGGAGTGGCTCACCTGACACAGGTGTCTGATGGGTGGGCAAGTACATGGCCTTCTTTGGTTCTGGTGTGGAAACAGACAAAAGTTACAGAAGCTGTCAAAATCTGACTCAAATCACAGACATGATTGTCACAGATGTCACTCAGTGACTTATTATGCACTTTGCAGTGACAGTGGCCTGGTAACCTCCATGTGGGACTTTCAGGTTGTAGGTGACTTCCTGGGCCTGTGCCAAAGAGAATGGGCCAGGCTGGGGCAGGCTGCTTCAGTCATGCATGAGAGTTCTGTGTCTCTGTAGGCTTCGGTCCTCATCTGTCTCTCTACCTAGCCTCAAAGTTCTAGATGCAGCCTGTGACAGACAGAGGTGCTTCCCAGAGCACCTCAAATGGACTAGAGATGGTTCCCAGCTCTGCTGACTCCAGATATACTAATAATCCTCCCAGAGGAGAGTGAAGTACACATCCAGCCAAAGAAGTGCAACAGGTCCACTCTCATGTGATGGCCACGCCTGCTGATGGACTGATTTGCCTATGTTCCTTGGAATAAAGGGACACGGTCAATGGATACACAGATAGTGAGGAACAGAGGGGGTGCATGCTGGTTCCAAAAGGGGTGTCAGGTGGCAGAGCCAAAGCAAGGAGTACCTGGAGAGAGAAGGGAGATTGAGGTATTGTTATGGTTTATGTCTAGTTGTCCCCCCAAAGCCTCATGAGTCAGGGGGTAGGGACTTCTAGAGTTTGAGACTTGATTCGTGATCCCTGGGATTGTGTTTTAGTACTGATGGGATTATTGGTCTGAGTAAAGCTAAGACTGTGGGTGTGGTCTAGGGCGGATATCCTAAGGTGGAGAGCCTGAATGTAATATAAAGAGCAACAGAGAGACAGACTAGAGCTGTTGCTGCTCCTCTGCTGCCCTGATTGATTGGCTGTCTCTGCCACCATTTTGCTGCTGTTCTGCCACCATGAACTGGATACTCTCTGCCCTGCTCCACTCAGCCTTGGGCCAGCCGAATATGGACTGAAACCTCTACGAACTGTGAGCTAAATAAACCTTTCTTTCCTTCATCTTGAGTGTCGGGTATTTGTCCCAGCAACGAGTGAAAAGTAACTAACACAGGTATATGGGCCACTCAGCTTCTAACCCACAGGTCCAGTCATTTCCAAGCAGGAGTTGGCTGATGACATGACATTTGTAGTGTGTAGGGACTTGGAATAGGACATGTCCCAGGGGAGTGGCTGGGGACATTGCTGCTGCTGAACATGGAAGCCAAGCTCTGTGGGACCCTGAGGTGCACTGGGCTCCATGCCCTCTGTGGGGCACTCCCAGGAGATTACACCAAGTTTCCACAAGAGGAAGGAAGATGGGCAGGTTCCACCCAACAGGCCTCCCATGGTGGTCTGCAGGAGTCCTCAGGGGCACTCCCAGGCCCTTGAAAAGTCATCAGCACAGGCAGTTTAGAAACCTGCTGGAAGCCAGGGAGGGTGGCAGTCAGTTCCCCAACGTGACACCATGGTGCCAGGGCTCCTGTCTGTGTCTGGCATCTGCTTTCCAATGTATTTGTGGATATGCAGAAGTGGCTTTAGGAAGCCTCCATGTGTGGCATTGCCAACTGAGTAGGCAGTCCCTATGACAGCTGCTGGAAATGTGATTGCAGGCCCACAACAAATACTTCTGGACCATGTACAGCACCGGCACCCTGTATTTTTATCTGTAGTCTCCTGCAACCCTAGACGTTGGTGCTGAGTCAGGTGCAGGCATCTTAAGGGATATAAGAGAATGCTCCAGGCTGCCTTGACCTTGGCTAGACAGCGCCTTCAGCCACGTGGCCTTCTGCAGCCTCCTGAGCCTTGGTCTCCTGAGCCCAGTCACTTGCTCCAGGTCCTGTAAACTCCTGAGAAAGAGTCAGAGTGAGACAGAAGCAGAGGTGGGGAAAAGAATGATCAAAGGGCTGGTGCTGCTGCTTGATTTATGGCTGCAGGCAGGGACTCACCCAGCCAGATCCTGTGTGCTGACCATGGTGGGAGCGATCATCCAAGACTCGGGTGTGAGTGTGAGCCTCTGTGCCTCCCCAGACACAGGCTGTGGAGATGATTAGACTGGAAGGACAAAAGACAGTGGGGCAGCACTCTGGGCAGAGGAGCAGTCCTGCCCATGAGGGCTGTTGTTGGCCAGTGCCTGCTCATAGCCCAACAGGGACAGCTACCTTCCTGTCCCCACTGGGCTCTTCAGTCTCTCCCTGCTGATGATAACTTCTGACCGGGTCTCTGGAATTCACAGTGGGTGGGGCGACATTTGAGGAAAGGAAGGCAAATTCAGGGCTGTTCTTGAAACCCTAAGTCCGGTGTGAGAGACAGAGGCTGAAAGCACCCCAATGGAGGTGGGGTACAGGCTCTGGGCAGGTGGGTGGGTGGCTCAGTCCAGGGGACCCAGGGCAGCTGGGCTGGGTGAAACTGAGGGTGCACCAGAGCTGACCCTGCATTTACTTAGGCTGGAACTGAACCCCAGCACTAGAGGGCAAGGCTGGGGTACAGCCCTGTCCCCAAACTATGCTACCTGTGAGCAGGGAACCCTGCGGACCAAGCCTCCTATGCACTGCAGGTGGGAGGGAAGTACCGGCTCTGAGCTAGACAGCGACCTTGAGCCAATTCTAGTTGATGAGCTGCTCCAGTTTGGCTTATGCAGTTTAGTGCAGGTTATTGAAACACAGCACTAGAGAATCGGGGCAGAAAATCTTGGGGTACCCCGTCCCCACCATTTGCATCTGCTGTGAAGACCTGAATTGTCTCATAGTGTTAGAGACTAGTGACAGTCTGTGGGCAGGCTGAACAGCTCATTGGCCACCTCCGACTGTCACCACAGAGAGGCCCTTCCAACAGGAAGTCACACTTGAGATAAGCGTCTGCTGGAGTCAGCTGTCACCATTTTGACCAGCTCCCAGACAAGCTTGAGGCAAGTACCCCAGGAGCAGAGCTGCTGCCAGGTGGCACTGTTAGGGACAGAGCCGTCTGCCTTACGGAACACAGCGAATGGTCCTCCTGCTATGAATTAGTTTGTAGGCTTATTGCAATTTGTAACATATGTGCGCCAATAATTCTTCCCAGAGGAACTCTGAATTTATCTGCCTTTTATTTACTGGGTTGCTTTTATTACTTGGCACCTATTTAGTTTAGCAATTAGAGTGTAAACTTCAAAGTGAGAATATATATTAATAATTATAATTACGTTTATGAAGAAATTGAAGCCAAGTGAAATAAATGGTTACATCCTTAGAAGAGAGTTCGCCTCTTTGTCATGCAGTTGGCGTGGAATCATTAAGAATTACTGACGCTCACAGCCCTCACTGTGCTCTGCCCTCATGGTAGAGGAGCCAAGGCAGAGCATGAATGTGGGGCGCTCTCCACCCAGCTGGGCACCCTGGGACAACACCGTCACTGGGAAGGAGCCGGACTGGGGCCCTCCAGTCCTTGGTATTTAGCTTGGTGCTGTCCTGTCCACAGCTGTCCTTTGGTGCCATTGGCAGCAGAGAAGATGGTGATTCTGCACAGTGTGGAAGACCACTGTGCCCAAGACCCTGGCTGTCCTCTGCCCCATGAGACTCAGGGTGCCCAGTGATCTGCCTGTCAGCAGCATGGGGGCCCTTGGAAGAGGCCTTGGGGTGGCTGGCACTGCAGTGTCACCAAACCCCTGCCATCTTCGATCCTTGGTAGCCCAGGAGAAGTGACCAGCACAGCCAGCTCACCATGGCCGGGGTCTGGGAGGAATGCCGTGTTATTAGCCAGGGTTTTTTTGTTTGTTTGTTTGTTTGTTTTGTTTTACTCTGGAAATATGAATTGTCACATGAAGAAGACAGTGGTATGGCACCAGCAAGAGGGACAGCTCCTCCTGGGACCCCCTGCAGTGTTTCTAGAACAAACCCAACAGGGATGCCTGGGAACTTGGCATCACCCCTGCCTTGCTGTGCATGGCAGGGCAGCTTGCCCACCTTCTCTGAGGTTCCATTTCTGTGCCCATAAAACCAGGAGCTGAGATAAGATTTTGGTTGGTTGATTTTTGTTTTGGTCTCTTTGAGGCAGAGTCTCACTATGCAATTCAGCCTGACTTTGAGCTCACGTTGTAGCCCAGGTGGGTTTCAAACTTGCAGCTATCCTCCTGCCTCAGCCTCCCAAATGCAGGGATTACAGGGATACACCCACCACCATACCTGGCCCTGAGACCTGATATTTTCTGGTTCTTATGGCTTATTCTGTTTTGTTGATGCAAAAACTTATTCAAAGCTTAAAATTGTCTTCACAGGGCGTTGAGGTTTGGCCATTTCTGTCCAGCTGTGCTGCAAAACCAGAGTCCCGAAGCGAGAGCAGGGCACCATTGGCATCCCCCATCTAGAGCTCCCGTGCCTGTGCGTGGCAGCCAGGCCCATCCCCAGGGCATACATGGGCACTGCCTGGGGGCCACCCATTGGGTTCACCACATGCACATGGATTCACAGAAGACCAGGGACTTCACCATGGGGCTGATCTCATTACTGAGTAATAAATTAGAAATCGCAGTGAAATTAGGTTGATTTCTGACTGCCAAATTTTGGTTGCAAAGCAGACAAGAAATACTCATTTTTAAAGCTGCAACAGCTGTTCCATCGTATTATAGTTTAAAGCCTGTTAGAGAAATTAGTTAATTAATTTAACATTGTTATACTCTCCTTAATAGTGTTCCAAAGTACCTAGTGGTGATTAATCGTGATCAGCATTTTTATCAGTCATGATCTAATATATTTTTTCCAAAAAAGATTTTATTGCACATTAAATTACTTTGTTTGAACTCTTTAATTGTAGCTCTTACTCTTGTTTGAAAATATAGTCTTGATCCATTCAGTGTCATGCTAAGTTAGTGCTTTACCGAGACAGATAGTTTCTGACTCCACCTGGCTCCTTCTCTCCCTCCTTTGCTAAGCCGTATCATTTAATTTCATGTGGCCGTAATGAGTAATTGTTTTCAACAGTTTCTAAGACTTTCAGTCAGCCATATTTCATTCTAGAATAAAAGGTAATGATCCATAAATTCTTAATGCCATATTTTTATAGCCAGTAAATTAGTCTTTAATGGGTTCAATAAGTTCTGTGATGTATGTCATTAACTGTTAATGGTGTTTTAACTAGATAATTGTTATGAAGGGCTGTTTATCATTGCCCTTGGTGAGTGACTGATCCGCGCCATTTGTTCCGCTTCGATGGTGGTGCTCATCTCGGTGGCTTTGTGCGCGGGAGCAGACCTGAGCCCTGACACACGGACAGGTGTCCAGCCCCATACTCGTGTGCCCTGGGGCCCACACACTCAGGGCCTGGGCACACCTGGCCACACTGGGTTGGCTGCTGGCCTGTGAAGCCAGGGCGCACGCTGCTGCCCTACTGGCTGCAGCAGGTGTTCCGCGTGCACCTGCGTGCCCCAGCAGCACGGCAGTGTTGGCATTGAAGAAAGTCGTTATAACATCACTCCTCCCCTGCAGCCCCTCCCCCTGCTCTCCTACAGTCCCTTCCCCTCCCCCGCAGTCCCTCCCCCTCGCTGGAGCATGCTCCACTCGGAGTCCCGGAAGGAGTCCTCATTCCCAAGGGTCTGTAGTCCTGGCTGCCTCTAGGTCCTGAATGGATTCAGTACATTTCCTGGTCATTTGGGCCTTTAGGTGGAGCCAGGAGTCACACTGTGTCAGGTCCTCCTGTGACTATGGTGGATAAGGAGGCAGCACTGTGTAGCAACCAGCTCCCTTTCTGTTGGGTGGAGCTTGGCAGTGGCAGCAGCCGCTATTTCTGTCATTCCTGAGAAAGACACCAAGGAAAGAGGACCCCAGGGCTGCTGCAGATAGGAGACGGGTGTGCTAGGGGTGAGGGGAGGCCCTAGAGGGGAATGCACGGCCATGTTTTTTACTTCAGTAAACCTTTGAAATTCCAGTGCACACTGCTCTACTCGGCCAGGCAGGAGCTCCCAGAAGGGCTTTGTAGTTGTTTCTGGAGTGTAATGGAAGCAGATGGCCCTCAGGTGTGGGCCTGGCTATGTAGGCAAGCAAGATTCCCTGAGAATGGGGCCCGGCGGGATGGCTCAGTGGTCTAAAGCGCCTGCTTGGGGAAGCTTGGGCGGCTTCAGGGACCGCGGTTCGATCCCCGGCACCACATGCTGTGCCACCTCTGCCCTCGGGGTGGGTTGTGTCAGCCATAAAAATGAGTGAATAAACAAAGGTTGTGAAACAAGAAAAAAAAATAATAAATAAAATAAAATAAATTCTTAAAAAAAAAAAGATTTCCTGAGAAGGAAGGGCTCCGCTGAGGTTGGGGCCTTGGGTGGCCTCAGGCTCCAGCTCACAGGCTCTACACAGCCTCTACACAGCCTCTGTGTGCAAGGGAACTGTCAAGTTCTGTCCCCATCTGACCTCCTACCCTCCAGCCAGACAGTTCGCCCTTGTCAGGGGCCAGCAGAGGGCCGAGAGGGATGGCCTTGTCATCCACATGTACCCACAGTGTCAAGCGTCTGACGCTTGGTGGCTCAGCACTGGCCACAGCAGCCAAGTGACAAAACCCAGCCTGTGCGAGAGGAGGGAAGAGCTGCAGGTGCGTGTGGCAAGGAGGCCGCAGGCCAGGCTGGGACACCACTCCACCCGTCATCTCCTGAGGCACCCCAGCTGCTGACCTGAGCCTCTAGCAGGAGCCCTGGTGGAGCACGCAACCCTCTCAGATGTCAAAGCTACTGCAGAGGCTTCACCAAAGCAACACTGGACAGGCACACAGGGACCCTTACGCCTCCAATGTCACACTTGAAAGCCTGCTTTCAGACCATCCCAGCCTGCTTGCCTTTTAGCCGCAGTTGGCGTTTATGTTCTTGTCTTATCAGGGGCCCCCTGTGAATACACCCCTCCCCTCCCTCCCTCCTGCCTGTGGCACCCCCAGGAGAAGGCCACAGTGGTGTCTGCACAGGAACACAGGTGGGGTGGGGGGACACAGAGACCTGAAGGGAGAGTGTGATAGATGATGAGCTCCAGCACTGGAAAGTGGACCCAGTGGAAAGGAGCCCTTGGCCTAACTAGAGGACACATGCTCCCATACCAGGGCTGGGCTCTGTCCTGGGTTGGCACCAGCACACATGGCTCGAGAAATCTGTGTTACACACACACACACACACACACACACACACCTGTGTGTGACACAGCACACAGATAGGAGGAAGTTAACTCCAAAGACCTGTGAACCTGTCTCTGGCCCAGGGTGAGGAAGGACTTGATGACACAAGGTTCTCAGGGAGTTGACCAGCCAGATAAGGAGGATGAGGTCAGTGGGACTTCCACTCCTGAGGGCTGAGCAGGTAGACAAGGAAGTTGCCAACTGCCTGGCACAGTCGTTGTTGGAAAGCCTGGGCTGCAGTCTGTCCTGCCTGTGGGCAATGCCGTGCTGAGGTCTGAGCACAGGAGACAGCTGGCCTTTGGACCCACAGGGCTATCCCTCTGCTGCTGGCACTCCTAGGATAGGGCGGACCTCAGGCTCAGGAGGCCTGGGCTCTGGGAGAACTTGCTGAGGGAGGCACCAGGGAGAAAAGCCTAGAACAGCGGGTCTCGGCTGCAGGGAGAAAAGTGGTGTTTGGAAACAACATGCACACCCCTGGGAGGCCTGGCCCACGAGCTGCGCACATCTGGCTCCAAGAACCCCTGGAACCGGACTGCAGAGCAGCAGCTTGGTCTGGGTGGGAGCAGGAGCCTGGGCTGGAAGAGTCCCCCAGGAGCTCTGAGCATACCCACTCGCCTGTCCCTATGAGAGGGCCGGCCTGAGGGTGCTGTGATTCCCACAACCAGGAATTCTGGAGGCACTGACAGCTTTGTGATCTTCCCTGGACATCATGAGCATCAGACACAGATTCAAGCTCATGAGAGACATCACATACCCCCAGCTAGAGAGCTCTGGAGCCTGGGATGCCAGGCAGCCCTGCAGCAAGAGGGCCTCCTGTCACCCAGGCCTGTGTCCAGAGCAGTGACCACAGTGACAGCTCAGTGGAATAAAATGCTGCTGCTGAAGGGCACCGGTGAACAGGCCATGTGCTGGCTCTGACACAATACCATGCATCTCGGCAGGACAGGATGCAGCCCATGCTAATGTGGACAGAAAGTTCTCAGGCTCAGCAAGATTGCAAACACACCTGCTGCACCACCAATCTGAAAACCCTCATGCCACACTCGTATGATTCCTGCCAGCATTGCAGGGTGGCATAGCTCACAGACACCTGCTAACTCAGGGAAGGATTCCAATTTTTGCAGCTCAGACCCGAGCAGCTTCAGGGACCCTGGAGCCAAGTCTTGACAACTGACCTCACCACATCCTACAGAATAGCACCACTGACAGCGTGAAACACCAAGGAAATGCTGGCCAAGCAGTAGGCTACAGTACTAAGCCACATCTGCATTCTCCTCTCCAGTCTGTAGTCCGCGATGGTCACAACACAGAGGCCCCAGATGAACCTAGCCATCGCAGCCACCAGGAGACTGCGGGCCAGAAGTAGGGATGCTTTTGCTCAGCATCTGAGGCCCTCGGTGGGCTTGCCAGCATCAGATGTCATGCACAGACCACAGGAAGAGCCTGCATCCAGTGAGATCTGAAGACACATAGCCCAGTGTCAACAGCCGTCTGTCAGGGAACACAGGACCTTTTACCTCTGGATATCTTCCATGCCTAGGTTTTTGAAAATTTTGATTTCCCTATAGCAACAAGTACCTTTTGGGTGTATAGTTAGGCACATTTCATTCAGCAGGGGCAGGCTGGGAGCCACCGCCCTGGAGCTACAGAGCTGATCCAGCCTCCCAGGCTGTGGCTGGTGGGCAGGCCTCTCCTCATCACTAATCTCTGCTTTGATCTTTCCCAGAATGCTGTGTAAGTGGAGCGATGCCATAAGCAGGCTGAGACTGAGTCTGCCTCCCTTGGGACCCATGTGCGGGGCTATCTGTGTCTCTGCTGTTTCAAATCCACCGCATGGTACAATCGCATTCTATAGCCGAGGAAGGTTTGGGTAGCTGTGAGTTTTTGTCATAGTGTAACATGTGCTACTGTGCATATGATATTCAGCAGGGACAGCTTCCTACACAAGTGTATGGTTAACTTTACAGATTGTATATTATAGGAACTGCCCGGCCACCATACATGGGGGCCACCTCGCTTCGCCTGCCACTCAGTGCCCAGCACTCCAGTTCCTCCACACCCTGCTGACCCCTGGTGTTGCTGGGCTGTCCCTGATATGGGTGGCAGGGGCAGCAGTGGCTTCCTACCGTTTCCTTTCCTGTCTCTGAAGTGAGGCCGTGTGCTCGAGCCTGTCGCCTGTGCCTGCTGGGATCAGCAAGGGCCCGTGTCGTTCAGCTCCTTGCTCATTTTCTTATCGGAAAATTCTCTTCTCGTTAATCCTGAGAGTCCTTAATATTCTCAGTGTAAGTCTTTGGTCAGATAAATGATTTTCAATCATTTTCTCCCAGCCTTTGGTTCACTCTTCTTTGTCTCAATGGTATCTTCTATACAGCCAAGGTGGTTTTTGGTAAGAGTACAACCTACTTGTTTCTTCAATAGACCTTGCTTGGGACCTTCTTTCCAGGGTTTCTTTACTTAATCCAAAGCCATCAGTGTTTTTCCCTACATTTTCCTCTAGTTGCTTTACAGTTTTACACTTTAAATCTAGCTCTATGGTTCACTTTGGACTATTTTTTTTTTGTATGAGATACGAAGTACAGATTGAGTTATTCCAGCACTATTTATTGAAAATTACCTCATTTCTTCATTTAGTGTGACACACTTGTGCTTTTCTTTGAACTCGTCCATATCTGTGCGAGCGCTGTTTGGCTCTGGTCTGTGCCACTAGAGAGTTGGCCACAATCACAGCCACACTGCTCTATAGTGGGCCCTCTCCTGCCACAGAGCTTACACTCCAGAATACCCTGTGGTAAGTGAAAATCAGTGAAGCAGCAGCCTTATATCAAGGTTAGTATTTATATACATTTTAAGGCTTTATAAACCCTTCCCACACTCTTATAAACCTTTCCACACTTCAAGAATACTTTTAATGGGAGCTGGGGAGATAGCTCCGAGGCACAAGTGCCTGCTGGGCAAGTGCAAGGTCGTGAGTTTGAACCCCGGTCCCCCCCCCCCAAAAAAAAGAATACTTTTAATGTTCTTAACCATTTTCTAAACTTGTAAACCTACATGATTTTAATGACATACATATAGTGCATGATACTGTAAAATCCCACAATATAGAGAAAAGTCAGCAATAAATTCTTTAATGTTTGAAAACCCACACAACAATGAGTCCACAAAAGTCAAGCCACAAGGTAGCAAGGGACTACTGTAATTGCTGTCAGCTTTACACTTGATCTTTCAGCCAGGCAGTGTGGGGCCTGGGGTAGTGGCCTTTAGTGGTGGTGTTCACCTTATCTGCATTTAGTTACTCTTCCAACACCCTTCTTTCTCATCATCCTGAAAATGCTACTGTGCATTACTTGTGTGGGAATGTCTCCATCTTCCCCTGACTTTTGAGGACCACCCCTGAACGTAGCATTTAGGTGACTTCTATCAGCATTTTGGAAGTGCTGGCTCCCCGCCCTCTGGCCCCTATGACCTGCTAGAGGTGGCTCTGGGCCAGCTGAGCACTCTTTGGTCTGATGGCTCTGCTTTCCTGCTCACTCTGGGTTTTCTCTTTAGGACTGGAGATGAGCTCCATGATAGGGCTCTGTCTAGCAAGGCCCTGGGCTCTACCCCAGCACAGCAAACAAGCAAGCAAATATTATTTAGTATTTGCTAAAGGAAAAACAATGAATATAAATATATGTGCGATTATGTGAAGGGCTTCCTGATTAGACACACAGAAGCAGAAGCAGAAGGGTCCCAGTGGCTGACAACAAGCTGAGGGAGGAGGAAGCAACCTGCCATCTCAGCAGAGCTGGGCGTTCAGCCGAAGCTCACTGCGGAGTTCGGTGTGAGTCCATGTTGGAAGGTTGAAGGAGTCTGGAGCTCAGGAGTCATCACTGTCTGCCTGAAGGACCTGAAGGGGAATGTCTAAGGACCATGGCAGAAACAAAGCTCTCCTGAACAAACAGGGCAGGCTTCTCCCTCTCTTTCAGTCCATCTGGGCTACATCTGTTGGCTGGTGCCTCCCACATCGGGGCATGACAGTCCCTCTCCTCAGCTTGCCAGACATCACAGACACACCCAGAGTTTACTAATCTGCTGGTGGCTCTTCTGCAAGCAAGATGGCCTCTCACAATTATTTATTTATTTATTTTGGTCAAGTTTTGTTTCTTTCTTTCTTTCTTTCTTTTTTCTTTTTCTTTTGTATTTTAGGGAAGGTTCTACAGGGTGTTCAGGGTCTCACTACTAGATTGGATTCATAGTGAGCTGTCTGTCTATAGCCTCCCAAGAGCTGGGATTACAAGTGCATGCCACCACACCCAGTCTCAATTGCCACCCATTCTCAATTGCTGTCTCAGTGCACCCTGGGGTGGGGCCAGCACAGCAGGCCCCAGGGATTGAACTTGTCAAGTTTTTTTTTTTTTTTTTTAAAGATCGGTAGCCCCAGGGATTGAACTTGTAAAGCTTTTTCTTTTTAAAGATTTATTTATTTATGTATTCAATACAGGATTGTCTTAGTTACTTTTTACTCGTTGCTGGGACAAATACCAGACACTCAAGATGAAGGAAGGAAAAGTTTATTTAGCTCACAGTTTGTGGAGGTTTCAGCCCATATTCGGCTGGCCCAAGGCTGAATGGAACAGAGCAGAGAGCATCCGGTTCATGGCGGCGGAACAGCAACAAAATGGTGGCAGAAGTAGCCAGCGAAACAGGGCAGCAGAGAGCAACAGCTGAGAGCAACAGCTCTAGTCTGTTTCTCTGTCTGTCTTTATATTACATCCAGGCTCTCCTCCGCCTTAGCCCCCGCCTTAGGCTACACCCATAATCCCAGAAGTACTTTGACCCATAATCCCATCAGTACTAAAACCCATAATCCCAGGGATCATGGATCAAGTCTCAAACTCTAGAAGTCTCCGCCCAATGACTACATGAGGCTTTGGGGGTACAACTAGACATAAACCATAACATTCCGCCCCTGGACCCCCAAAGTCTCATACATATCCCTTTTTACAAAAGACATTTTAGTCCATCTGGAAGAGTTGCCAAAGTCCCAGTAGTTTCAGCATTGCTGAAAAGTCCAAATCCCAAGTTTCCTCAAAGATCCAAGGGAAGCTCTCCTCTGTGAGCCCCTGTACAATAGAAGAGTTAAACATATCCGACATTCAAAGGCATAAGATAAACATTACAATTCCAAAAGTTGCAAACAACAGAGTAATACAAAACATTGGGACCAACACATGTCCAGAATGCAGCAGGGTAAACATTAAATCCCATAGTTCCAACTGGAGAATCCGAAGCAGTCTGCACTGAGTTGTGAGCATCATACAACTCTGCTCCTACAGCACTCTTAGTGGTAATTTCCAAGGCTTCTCTCTTAGGCTGGCTTTGCTCCCTCTTAGCACGATCCACATTCTTGGCTTTTCCAAACTTCTGGGGTTTCCACTGAATTGGCTTCTCCCTCTCTGCTTCACACACTGCCCTCTCAGGAGCACACTGCCTGGCCTCGCAGGCCTTCTGAAATCAAGGTGGAAGCCTTCTTAAACTAACAGCTCTTGCATTCTGAATGCGCCTAAAACCAATGCCACGTGGATGATGCCAGGGTCTGCTGCCAGCTGGAGCAGTAGCCAGGCTACCTTCCCTCTTGCTTATAGGGGTGGAGTACCTGGATTGATGAACACTCTGACCTTGATGCCTAGGAACAAATTCTCCATGCCGGCACCATTTTGGAACTTGGCTTGGCTGCTGCCACCATTCTGGTACTTGGGTCTCTGCGGCTTTCTTCTCAAAGCAAAGCCTCTCTCCATTGCAATTCTGGGGCTTCAAAGGGCAGAGAGCTGCCACCTCTTGTGATGCCCTCAGGCCATCTATTTGATTCTTTGATTCCTTCTCAGCAATAGAGATCCTCTCAGCTCCATCTTTGCAGTCCAAAGCTTTCCTGGTGCTTCCTTCCTGGCTAAACTCACATTTTAAATCATCCTTCTTGGCTCTCTGCTCTTGATTTTCAACATAAATCTGACTAAAAGCCACCAATAATAACCAAGCCACTGCCCCAATGGTTTGCTGCTTTGAAATATCTCTTGAGAGATTAATCAGTCTGCCATGCTTAATCTCAGTCTTAGGCAAAGTCTCTGGGCAAGAGGAAAATTCTGAAAGACTTTCAGTCAATCCATAGCACAAATCATCTGGAGTCCAATGACCAATGCTGTCCTTTTTTCCAGCAGAAACCTCCTCAGCCTGGTCTTTACAGGCAGGCCTTCTGTCAGTCCTCTGGTCTAAGCTCTGACCAGAATTGCCCAAGCTGAACAGCCAAAGCTGTTCTAGTGCTTTGTTTTTAGCTGACATCTCTGAACCTTTCCTATCTCTTCCCGTAAGCAATTCCCAAAAGCTTATAATCCACATGGTCAGGTTAGTCACAGCAACGACCCCACTTCTCTGGTACCAAATTCTGTATTGGTCAGGGCTTTACTTAGAGGAACAGAATAGATATAATATAAGGAATGGATATTAACGCCAAATATACAATCTATAAGAAATTGTAAGATTGGCTTACAATAGCCACAGAGTCAGATGAGGAAGCGCGCACAGGGCATCTGCACGCTCCGGACTGAAGAATTCAATCCCGAGGCCTGGACTTCACTGCAGCACTCCGTGTAAGTCTCTGTTGGCTGATGGGTCTGCAGTGGAAGACTGAAGTGTCTGTAGATGGATGCTGAAGAGTCTGCGACAGATGGCGAAGATCTAAGCTGGAGACTGAAGAGTCTGCGCTGCAAGCCAGACAGTGAAGTCCAGTCTGAATGCGAAGACCGAAGCTTCTCTGACGAAGTGAAGTGTTGACTCCTCCCTCAGCCCTTTAAAAAGTCTTTTTGTGCTCAGTCATTCTGACATGGGCTCATTGCGCCCTAGGGTGGAACCAATCATACCCCAGGACGGGCCCTTGATCCCGTTCTAGGGAGAAATCTAATCATATCCTAGGCAGGCCCTGGTGACACTCCAGGGAAGAACCAGTTGTACCCCAGAGTGGGGCTCCCACCAACACGGAACCGGGCCGCTGAGTCATTCAGCCAAGTTGACACATTGTATCAACCACTACAAGGATCTCACTGCACAGCTTGGACTCAGTGATCCTCCTGTCTCAGCCTCCCCAGCACTAAGATTATAGGCTTGTGCCACCATGCCAGTTTCAGTGGCTGGCAAGGCAGCATAGCCTGAGGTACCAGGGATCGAACCCAGGTCCATATACTTGCCAGGCAGGGGCTTAAACCGCTGAGCCATCACCCATTCCCTCTTACAATTAATGATCACAAAATTAAACAGACTTTCTTTTCATATAATTTCATTATGTGTCTGTAAATCTCTTTTGACTTTTTTTCTACTTGAAATTTGACTCACTTTTTTATGTATGGACTGAAGATTTTCATTCTGCTTGTGAGTTTTTGGGGTCCGCCATTACTCCCTGGACCTTTTTCTTCCCCTGTCTCTGTCTCCTCTGCCGCAGGGCTGTTCACAGCATCTGCCTGCCACCACTTCCTCCTGTTGCTTTGATCAGAGGCTCTGGGATGACAAACCTTGGGCTCGCTGCTTCCTCCACAGTGCAGAGTTGCGGCTGATCCTCTGCTAAGCTTCCTGTTTCAATATTGTACTTTTGAGCCTTAGGCCTCCATTCCATTTGCTTTCTGTAATCTGTTTCTCTGTTAATGTCTGCTGCTGGTGAGACATTGCTCCCACATTTTTCCTTGGTTTCTTAGACATGTTTAAATTGAGAAAGTAAAGCCTTTGTTGAGAAAGCCCTTCCTTGGTGTGGTTCCAATGCCTGCGGCCACTTTGGCAAATGGGCTGGATTGGCCACTTTGGTATTTCTCTAAGTATCTTTGCACGCAGGATGCTTCTGGGCCTCCTGGAAGTGCGCTGTGCGGGGAACACACCCGGGTTGTACTGACACCCCAGGGCTTAGCCCTGCATGGACCTCGAAGGGTCCCTGTCCGCTGTGCAGGGAGACAGTGACCGAGCAGCACCCCCATGCCAAGGGCTCCCCTGGTTGCTCACTCCTGAGGAGCCCAATCCATGCCTGTACCTGCCAGGCTTGGGAGGATTTGCTGATGCAATTAGAGAAGGCTAGGATTCATTTCAGAGAATTTACTCCACACCTCAACCTGATTATCTGGCTGTTCATCTTGGGAGATTCTGATAGGGAGGGGCCTGAGGTGCCCTTCCTATGGGTGTAGGTATACTCTCTCTCTCTCTCTCTCTCTCTCTTTCTCTCTCAAGGGAGAGCTCACAGACCAACATACCAACATCCCCATCCTGGGGAGCATCAGTGCCCAGTTTTAGAAAGCAGGGACCAAGAGGGGCCCCTCAATAGCACACAGGGGCACACAGCACGGATTTGGAGCCCAAGGGCATGGAAACCAGTATGCAGGAGCCCATACCCTGGGTTGTCTGGGTCAGGCCCTGCCCTGCTGAGCCCAGGCCCCAGCCCATATACCCTCAAGCTCTGTTCTGGTCCCAGGAGGGAGGAAAGTGCCAGAGACCTGAGCACTAATTATCAGTGCAGTTAGAGGAACACAGTGCCCGCCTGGGCCAGCCTGTGCCTGCCTCTGCTGCTGGGAGAAGGCGTGGGGAGGAGTGCAGCCCCATGCCGAGCGCCGGCCCTGTAATTTCCGTGCTGCCTCGCTGTGTGACAGGGCCTTATTTTTAGCCGTGTCAGGCAGGGCATTGGGTTTCTGTGTGCTCCTGCAGCTGCGGAAACGCCATTTCTAGCCCCCTACTTCCCCAGCAAGGACAGGCCCCTTTCCTGAGCAAGGGACAGGGATGGCTTGGAGAGAGGGGTCTGAGAGGGTGGCCTGTCCTCCACAGTAGCAGAGGGCCACAGGGCTGCCCTTGGTGGCGAGATGTGACTAAGAGATAAATGGCATGGGGCCCAGGACCAGTGGAGAGCAGATGTCGGGCACAGGGTACAGGAGGCCCAGACAGAGCATGGCTGAGACCAGGGGAGGGCAGGGCCTCTGCACACACAGGGAGACCCTGGGATGTCTGGCCAAAGATGGGGCATAGTCAAAGGAGTCTGAAGTGGAGGAGCCCAGGCTGCATGCTCCTTGGGTGTGGTGGAGAGGAGACCCTGTAGGGAAACAGGCCAATGACGGAAAGGGCTAGGACCAGAGCCCCAAGGCCCTCAGCAGGGTGTGCCTTCTGCCACCTGCTGCCTACTGCTCCCTTGAGTGGTGGGGAGAGAGGAAGTGTGGCGGAGGGTCAGAGTGGTCTGAGTAGGGCTGGAAGGAGAGATGCTGGCGGGTCTGCAGGCACAGCCCGGGGTGTGGAGCAGTGCACTCAGGGCTCAGGGCAGTGGGGGAGGGGTTGGAACCGCTGGGTCTGCATCTCCTCCAGAATCCCAGGCCCCATGGAAGAAGCCATCATGGCACACCATGTGAAGCAGCCTAAAGCAGCTCTTCCCACGAACTCTGAGGGAGAAGGGAAGGGAAATATCTGAACTGAGCACCGCATTCCACAGTGACTTGGGAGCCAGCCCCCTGGAAAGTGGCCCTGTGACCCCAGAACTGCCAGCGGGGTACTCATTGGCAGATTGCACAGCTGTGACGCCTCCTGACCCTGGGGAGGCTGAGGACAGAGCTGGCTTACACTGAACTGCAGCGAGGTCTGCTGTATGCTAGCGAGTAGGAAGCCATGCTTGCCTTGAGTGCAGGCCAAGCTGGTGCGGCTGCAGCCTTGCCATGGGCTCCACAACCAATCCCTGGGGGAAGTAGGATGGCCTGGGGGAGCTGACGGGGAGAGAGGTCAGGGAGCTGAGGCGCTGGCTTCTATCTGAGCGAGAGAAAGCTCTCAAGTCTGAGGCAGCAGCACACATGGGTGCAAACGTGAAGCTGAGGAGGATGGGATCCTAAGCCCGAGGTCAGCAGAGACATCAGGTGAGGCTTGGGAGCAGAAGGCAGCAAGGAGCCCAGCAGAAGAGAGCTGGCCGAGAGCCCAGAGCCTAGGGTGATGGGTGCCTAGCATACCAGGGCAGCTCCTGGATCTGTCACTGACCCCAGCTTCTCCACATATGTCCACAGACCTCACTCTCAAAGTCAGAAGAGAAAGGGATACTAATTAAAAAACCAAGATCTAGAAGAAGTAAGTGGGGGAAAAACGGGCAGAAATAAGTGATAAAATCTCTGTCTTGCTGTCTCTCTAGTGCTTGGAAAAACAGACAAGACATACACATGGATATCCGACTTGCACATATATGTCTGTACACACACCCTGAGTGCACAGCAGGGCACAAGAGTGGGAGGGGCTGTGAAAATTCAGGCCACCTTCTGCATGTTTGTTGCAGTGTCTGTCACTTTCTAGTGTCTCAGTGTTATGGTTTATGTCTAGTTGTACCCCCAAAGCCTCATGAGTCAGGGGGCGGGCACTTCTGGAGTTTGAAACTTGATCCAGGTTCCCTAGGATTATGGTTTTTAGTACTGATGGGATTATGGGTCTCAGTACTTCTGGGATTATGGGTGTAGCCTAAGGCGGAGGCTGAGGTGGAGAGCCTGAATGTAATATAAAGGGAGACAGAGAGATAGACTAGAGCTGTTGCTCTCTGCTGCCCTGTTTGGTTGGCTACCTCTGCCACCATTTTGTTGCTGTTCTGCTGCCATGAACTGGATGCTCCCTACCCTGTTCCACTCAGCCTTGGGCCAGCCGAATATTGACTGAAACCTCTGAAAACTGTGAGTTAAATAAATCTTTCCTTCCTTCATTTTGAGTGTCAGGTACTTGTCCCAGCAATGAGTAAAAAAGTGACTAAGACACTCATACTCAGTACCAACACCCAAACTTGAAGGAGAGGTTACAGTAGCCCACAGTTGTAGAGGATTCAGTCCATGGTCAGCCAGCTCCCGGGCAGGGTGCCATGACAGAGGGTCTGTCAAAGTGAAAACTGCTCAGGGCATGGTGAACCGGAAGTGTTAAGCAGACAAGGGAGGAGCCAGCAGGGAGATGGAGCTTTCCAGCCAGGCCACAGGCCCCACCTCCTCCCATCAGGCCACGCCCAATCTCCCCAGGCCATGCCTTCTCTCCCCAGGCTCTGCCTCCCCAAGGCCTCACCTTGCCTACCAGGCCCTGCCTTTTCCTACCAGGACCACCCTCCTGTCAGCCGTCTGCTATGAGCCCAGGATACAATTTCCTTCCAGAAGCCCCACCTGCCAGTGCAGGAGACACTTAATCTGAGTGTAGACCTGACCCATAAACACAGTTCAGGGATTTCCTGGAAGCTGTCATCCCATGTGGTGGGCCAGGGAGGGAACTTTCATGAGCAGCTGAGGCAAATCTAGTGATCAGTGCATATGCACCTGTGCTGCTATCCACTCTGACTCACTGCATGCTGCGAGCTGTCATCAGCCAGTGGCTCTCTGTTCTGCTGGACTCAGAGAGGGTGTACAGGCTGGATTCAGTTACAGAGCACTGAGGTGCGTTCTGGCCCAGACCTGGCTGACCCCAACCACAGAGGTCTTCAGTGTCCTCTGGCCCTGCTGCCTAGAATCATTCTGTCACCGGTGTGTGGCCAGGTGACTCTGCTCTTGGTGCAGGCTGTAGCCAGGGCTGTGCATACCAGGATTTGGTCTTCCTGAGCCCTCACTCTCTGCCCCTGGACCCCTGGCCTGGAGGTCCTGTTTTGAACTGGCCCCAGTGCAGTCTTTTGTGCCCAGGATGAACCCACCCAGGGAAGACAGGCACACCTCACAGAGGCCCCTCCCTGCTGCCCACACCCTGAGATGCAGGGCTGATGCCTAGTGACCAGTGACGGGCCTGGCTTGAGCACAGAGAAGGAGACATGCACAACAGGGCCAGAATCTCCACACCTGAGGCTCCCTTCTGCTCTGCCACCTCCGCCCCACCCTGACCCCACAGCCATCTGCAGGCCACAAGGGACCACTTCCACTCAGGGCCTGGCCTGTTGGCACTTGGGCTGTGAGGTAGCCCAAGCCACCCTAGCCAGGATCCTTGCTTGTCACTTGTCCTGCCTGCTGCCTCCTCCCTGCTGTCCTGTCCCTGAGGAGGAATCCGGCAGTAAAGAAGAGGGAGGCTGATGTGGTTCCTGGGGGAGGGATCGGCCCTGAGGCTTGGCCCAGGGCCATTGCCATGGGAACAGGGCCAAGCAGCACACTCAGAGGCAGCTCAGCACCCACTGCATCTCAGGAAGAAGCATATGTCTTTTGTGTGGGAATAGCTCCTGGGGTGGACACAGGAGGATAGGATAGGAGCAACTGCCAGCCTGTAGTGCTAACCACAGAGGGGCCCGGGGTCCCCAGAGTCCCCAGAGCCACCGAGTGCAATGACCCTGGGAGAGGCATGAGGAGCCACAGACCAGGGAGGACACAGAGTTTCGAGAGTGCCAGCAGGCATGAGGATGCCAGCAGGGTGGGACTGCACACTCTCAGAGACAACCCCCTCACCCACTGTCCTCCCATGGCGTGTAAAGATCCTAAAAACATGCATGGTCCAAAGCCCAGAATGTGTCCCACAGCCAGCAGATAGAAAAAGACAACCTCTAGCTGTCAGACCTCTGAGTTCAAACCCCAAAACTAGACCAAGGCAAGGAGAACTCTCAGGACCCCTTGTCCTGGGCGTGCTTGAGGCTGGGAACATGGGTAGGTGAGCAGGTGTGGGATCAAGGACAGCGGTGTCCAGGCCGGTCCCGTGGGCCTCGTATTGGGGGTAGCCTCTTGTTGTCCTGCTGCGCTTCCATCCCTGCGCCTGTCACTTGCTTGGAGTTTTTTCCCTTCTCTGCTTAAACCCAGATAAGCCAACAGAGTGAGGCTTTGGATTCCACTCCTCACAGTTTTCCTTATGTCATGACATGCCTCACTCGCCCTGGCCCAGTGCATGGAGAGCTCTACTCCTCTGAGGAGGGACACATGGCCAGCACACAGCAGACAGGGCTGAGGCTGCTGCCACCATGGAGTCAGAGGCAACATCTCTAGGCCCGGCTGCCTGTAGCATCGGTCTGAGAGCATAGAGCTAGTGCTTGCTCGCACCTGAGGCCTCCCAGGTGGCATTGGTTCCAGCAGACACAGAAGCTTGAGTGCCCATCTACCTGGGCAGGAGCTGGCCTGGGCTCTCCCTTGGCTTCCACCGAGCCATCATGTCCTCAGTGAGATCCCGGCACTTGGAGGGAAGGGAGGGACCTCGATGGTCTGGGGCAGGCAGGACCCGATGCCAGCTTGCTGCTGCCCTACTCCATCACCACTGACCCCTACGCAGGGGTGTAGGGGAGCGCGAGCCCCTCAGGAGGTGCCTGCCCTGCCAGACGCCAGGTACAGATGAGCCAGCACTAGGTGATGGGAGAATGTGACTGAGGTGGCGGCCTTCAGCCCCACACTGTTGGCCCACGCTGGAAGACCAGACTTTTTAATGGGACGATGCTGTGACCTCTCATCCAGGTGACGGCGGGAGCTAGGAGCGCCGTGCCCCAGTTGGGCTTCTGGGCACATCCTGGGGTGAGGGTAGGCCTGGTCTCTAATCGCCCCTTTCAGCCCGCTGCTGACTGCTGACTGGGAAAGTGCAGGCCCCGCGCTGACGGCCCTGGTGACGGCTGTGATTACACCCTCCGTGCCTTTCAGCCGAGCTGCACATTATGCCTGGATGAGACTCAAAGAGCGGCTTAATACCAGGTTCTCCAGGGCTGTAATGAATAGTTCACAGAGGGGCAGACACGCCGCACGGCGCCCTGGAGCCCACGGCTGCCACATATCCGGAGCATCACCACACATTTCCTAGCGAAAGCTCACCCGAGCCTGTGGGAGTGAGTGAGTGTAAACACTAAACAAATCCCAGGGACACAGCATAAGGAGCAGCTCAGCATGGCTACTGCTGCTGGCCCTGGGCCCAAGGATGCCGCAGCCAGAGCTCCTGCCACGGGCACACACCGTGGCACCCATGTGGATGTGCTTCCCCCAAGCGTGCTGTGTGTAATGGGTTGCCTGTTTTTCTTACCGGGGTGAGGTGGTATCTTAGTGGCATTTTTATGGATGACACAAGCTCCTGGATACCCCCGCTTATGGGATCATGTGGGACAGCGGAAGACAGCACAGTGACAGGAAGCACAGAGAGATCAGAGGGGTGGGGAGAGGCGGACAGGACACCTCCTGGCCGTGCCGCTGTGCTTGCCCCTCACCACCACGGATGGGAACAACAGTCTTGTTGCTAGACATTCCCAAGGCTCTGGAGGTCACCTCCCAGAGGAAAAGGAGACCATGCCTCACACCTGCAGCCTGGCTCTGCCTCCTGTGCACTCAGTAGTGGTAGCTGGACCTGGGACCATCACCACTGCCACCACCACAACCTTCCACACGCAGGGCCAGGCAAACCCGCAGCACCGGGGCCTTGGCCCCGCAGGAGAGGAGTGTGCAGCTCAGGTGATCGGCTCTCTGCAAACCTGTCCGTGAGTAACCCTTTCTGCATGAGCTGCGACACAAAGCAGCCGATTTGTCAAGGTCTGAAGTTTTAACTGCTTCTCAGAAAGATTTGTCAGACTCTTAGATCGTTTTTATTTACAATATCCATTACCTTTAAATTTTATGTGATAATCTTCTATATTTTATGGAAGATTGATTAGTTAGTGCTAAAACCCTCCCAGCAAGCCACAAAATGCAAATCACTCACACGCTCTAGTTTTATCTCCCTGTAATACTTTGAAATCAATGTTATTATCCATATTTTACAGCTAGTGATTCGATGAAGTTCAAAATGCTCACACAAACATCTGTGTTTATAAAACTGCAAGTGATGGAGAGGCTTGGAAAATCCAATGAAAAGTCATGTGACAGAAGTGGAACTCGTGGCCTGTGCACAAAGACCTTCTACTACACTTGGGTAGGAGAGAAACAGGGTCATTTTCATGTCCACCGTGCCCCCCCCCATGGTTCTGCTGCTCCAGGACCTTCGGCAATGGCTGAAGGAGAAGGAAGAGAAGGATGAGGAGTAGCAGGGCAAGGAGGAGGAGGAGGAAGAAGAGGGGAGTGGGAGGAGGAGATAGTGGAGGAGGAGAGGAGGAGGAGGAGAGGAGAAAGGAAAGAGGAAGGGGAAGAATAGGGGAAGGAGGGGCAGAGGAGGAGGGGGAGCTGGAGGGGGAGGAGAGAGTGGTAGGGGGAAGGGAAAGGGGAGGAGGAGGAGGTGGTGAAGGAAGAGAAGGAAAAGAAGGAGAAGGAGGAGGAGCAGGAGGAGCGAACACTGCCTATACTGTGCCGGAGTCCACACTGTGAATGCGTCCCACCCGGTGAGTCTCGGTGCCCCAGCGTGGGAGCTGCACTCACCAGGCTCAGGAAACATCCGGCCCACACTCAGCAGCCTCTGTGCTCCATCTTCTCCACCCTGGCTGCCTGTCTCTGTCGCTTTCACAATCATCCAAGAGCCTTGCTTGTAAGAAGGTGAACTGAAGCGGGTCAGAGACAGGGACTGTCTCTGTCTCTGCCTCTCTTTCTGTTAGAGAGTCTTGACACAGCCTTCAGATGTGGAACAAGATCCTTTTTGCTCAGAATAAGTCTGCTCGGGTCTGAGCCATATTTCTCTGCTGCCGAAGACTTAGGGTGTGAGGAGGGAGTCTCAGTGGGCAGGCCTCTGCTGTGACAGGGCGGAGCTGGGTCTGGGCTGCCAGTTCAGGAGCTGTGAGTGGTAAGAAGAAACCCAGCTGCTGAAGGCTGGCAAGTTTACCAGTGGGGTGGCCACTGACCTCATATTCACACAGGGGCTCCGAGGGAGCAGGTGGGAAGGGAAAGGAGGAGCAAGGCCAGAAGTCTGTGTGCAGAGCAGGGTCTCCCTCCCTCAGAGTGTCTGCTCCCTAGGGTTGGGGTTGGCCTTAGGGTTGGAATACAGGTGAGGATATGGGTTAGAGGTTAAGTGTGTGGGTTAAGGTTGGAGCATGCATTCGGGTATGGGCTGGAGTTGGGGTTGAGGTTAGGGTAGGAGTACAGGTTAGGGCATGGTAGATCAGGGCTAGGGTTAAGGCTTGGCTTGGGCTAGTGCTGTGTGTGTACCCACAAGGTTCCTCGCCTTCACCCTAAGGCTAGTGGCTGCATTTGGGGTGAGAGGGATATCAGGCTCCATTTGGAGCCTCAGGCTAGAGGGCAGCCTCCCTTCTGGACTGCCACAGGATCCAGCCTACATGACAGACACCTGCAGGCCAGGGAGGAGCTGGATGCCATGGTGCTACTGACCTGTGCTGCCATGGGCCCGCTGGAAAGGCCAGGACAGAAGTGAGGACACAAACTCCAGCGTACCGTGGGTTCCCTCACTCTGCTGTTGGAGTTTCTCCATATTTGTGAGCTTTTGAGGAGTGCGGACTGCCTGTGCCTCTGGGGCAGGATGGCACCCTGGCTGTTGGCTGCTCCTCCCTTGTGTGCACCAAGCAGTAACGTCCTTAGCCTCAAACAGCAATGATTCAGACCTCCTCATGCCAAGGTAGAAATCAAGGATAAGAAGTGATGTCTCTCCTGCAAAACAGAAACCGCGTTGCACGTGCTGGGTGCAGGCTGTCTAGAGAAGTGTACCTGCTCGTCCTCAGGGATGTGGGCTCAAGGTTTTCCCACTGAGCCCAGAGAAGGCCTTGCAGCTGGGTGGTAGCAGCTGTCTGTGCGAACTTCCTAACCTTAAGAGAGGTGATGATGTGTCCAAAAGGCCTGCTGTCAACAGCTATAAGGCAGGGCTTCATATGTAGGGAAGACGGAGAAGGTAAAGCCCTGAGGTGGGCCATCCTCACGGACTCCAGAGATGCCCGCTGCTCTTCAGCAGTCCTTGATGCAGCAGCCAGGGCAGGAATCCTGGGCCCCAGGCCTACTTCACAGCCACAGCACCAAGACCCTCATTTCCACACTGTCCAGGCCTCCACATTGGCTTATAAGTGCCCATCTCTTAGTCGCATTGCCCTGAGCAGCCTCAGGTCTCCAGGTCCCCTCAGAGTCCGCAGTGAGGTGGCTCAGGGGCAGGGTGTACATCTTTTTGCTGTCATGTGGGGAGGAGATGGGAGCTCAGTCTTCAGAGTCCCACTTCCGCAGGTGTCTTGGCCCGCACTGGCCAGCTGCTTGGTGCTGTCCCCACACCTCCCCCACCCCATCTTCTATTTGCTCACCATGTTCCTTCTGTTCTCTGCCCCCTGATCCCCTCCTTGCACCTCCATGCCAGCATGGCCTGAAAGTCACGGGCCCTGTGATCTCAGCCAGTGGCCTCTCTGTCCTGCCCATCTCAGTGATGTGCCCCCAAGGGAATCCCACAGTGAGGCAGGAGATGAACCAGGAGATAGAATTGCAATTTGTAGCAAACTTCCTGCAGCCACTACAAGTAATTTGGAGAAAAGTGCTCATTTTCTCAATCGATGGTGTTAGAGTGTTTCCCTCCCTCTCCCATCTTCCAAGGATGCTCAGCTTGGTGACAGCTGTTGCTACAACAGTAATGACAGAAGCAACCGTCAGGCATCCCTGTGGCTAAACCGACTTGTGCACATCTGGCTTTGGGGATGCCCAGGGAGCCAGGATGGGACTGGAGAGAAACCAAGGCAGGAGCCTGATCAGTGTGCTCTGGGGTCAGAGTGTCCTCTTGGCTCCTATGTATGTGGCAGTTCCCGTTGCACAAATGTGGACAGCTGCTTCCCACGGTCCACCTGCTGTCTTGTTTCGGGTCCCAGTGTTGGGCTATAGGATCTGTGAGGTTAGAAATCAGAGTTCATGTGCTTAGCAGAAGACACATATTCCACACTGGCTGTGTCGGAGCCAGGGGCAGATGAGTGGGAAAGCCTTGAGCTACAGAGGCTGAACACATAGACGCAAGCCTCACTCCACACAGCGCTCGGGTTCCCTTCACAAGCCATGTGCATTGATTCAGGGCCATCGTCGCTGTTAGGCAAACACATGAGTAGATGTCCGTGGGATTATTGCACCTTTGGGGCCCAGTGCACGTGGATGCACAGCCCCAAGAACTGCGGGGCTGGGGGGCCATTGGGGCAGGAGCCGCAGGACCAGTCCCTGCTCCATGCTCTCTGCCACAGAGGTGCGGGTGACCCTGTGTCCAGGACAGAGATACCTGTACCTGTGGTGACCTGTAGCCAGACCCAGCCTGCCTGGTTTGTTGACCCAGCTGACCATTGAGTCAGAGTTCTTTCTACCTGAATGTGTTCGTTTGTTTTGGGTAAGATTTCATGTCTTATTGGGCAACAGTTTCAAAACTCAAGTGGCCTGCTATGTTTCTGCCCACCCGTCCACACCACGCCAAGCCCCACCACAGAGTCTCTCCTGTCTGGCTAGTCCGAGTCACAGACCCAGGGTGAATAGCGTGTGGGCCCTGCTCACCCCGCCCGCAGTTGGAGCTGGGCACCGTGCCCACAGAGAGCTGAGTGTAGAGGTGGCCATCCGGGGACAGTTCCCATGAAGGATCTGGTGTTAGGTGTCCAGTTCCCAGGCCCCGAGCCATGGCCAGGGCCACAGGGGCCAAGGGACCATTCAGATGATCTGAAACCCATCATTTAATGAGCCCATATGATACTCATCTTTGAGGAGAAATGAATAAATCATTGTGCCCGGTGGGGGCTCGCACACAAATGGCCCGGGACCGCACTGTGGTGACACGTGGATGGCAGCTGAGAGACGGCAGCAGCTACAGGATGAATGCCCCTTTCTATCCTGGCCTGAGAATTCCCTGGCACCTGGTGAAACTGGACCTGGGCACAAGGCGCAGCCCCAGTATAGAGGGCTCTAGGAACAAAGCCATCGGCTCTGGAGCACGGTAGGCCAACCTGGGGGCACAGCTCATTGCCTCACTGCCTTCCCAGGGACACAGCCTGTGGCTGGGCGGAGCCAGGCTGCCCTTCACACTGGCACGTCCACCTTCCTCTCCCATGGCTTGCTGTGTTCTGCCCACCAGGTATTGTGGTATGAGGTTAAAAAATAGGGGTGGCTCTACCCTACATGATGATCAGAATGGACCTTATTCCACAGGGCCCCAGGGTAGGGTTAAGCAAGGTGAGAAATACATAAGTACTAGACATGTAGTAATCTGACTGTGTGACCACTACTCATGAAGCTGGCTGGCATGTCACTGGGGCTTCTGTGCTACGCAACAGCCCATCCCCAAGACTCTGTCTGGCCCTGGGCCCTGGAGGGGCAGGGGCAGGGGCAGGGGCAGGGAGCCCCATCCTACACGTTAAAGGCTGCTCGTCCACTTGCTTCCTGTGTGTTTGGATAGGAGGGCCCCAGGGCTCCCATGCAGCCCTTCCTAAATGAGGGACATTCCCTCTTCAGAGCTGCCTTACCCTTATGCCTCGGGTTTTACATAAATGAGACCTGGATACATATCATTGACACCCATGAAACAGAGGCCAGGGTCAGAGGAAGCTGAGCACCAACATCCAGGAGCACAGAGGTTGGCAGAGCCCTGAGGCCCAGGGACTCTGCCTGTGCCACCCCAGCCTGCTGCCTTGGGCTTGCTCCTGCACAGGTGTCACCCTTACCCATAGGTGGTGTCCCCATGAGCTGCCTCAGAGGACCCCGCCAAAGTGGGCTAGGGCCACCTCCCTCCAGTGTGGCCTCACCATCATTGATGACATCTTCAGGACTCTTTCAATCTGGCTGTGCACTGAGTGAGGTCCAAGCTCTGCGTAGAGGTTGGCCTTCTGGTCCATTTGATCCTAACCAGGAGCTCCAGGCCCTTGGCTCTTTCTGTTCACAGCCCCTACCACTTCCAAAAGTGTATGTGGCCCACCTCACAGACATCTGTGAAATGACTTTTGCATTTTATAGAGCACCTTTAAACGGGTGTGTTTTCTAGAAGTCTGCGTGTTGGAGAAGTCTCGTTAGAGCTACTTCCATGTACAGAAACAGGCAGGACCGTGAGCGAGCTCAGATTCACCTCCTCACTTGCACAGGCCACATCTCACTCCATTGGCTTACAGCTGGCAGCTGCCTTCTGGCAGGAAGGACAGAAGGATCCAGCCACTGGACACCAGGAGGAGAGCCAGCCACTAGCTGTAGTCTCGCAGACCTGCAGGCAAAGCCCTGACTCCCATGTCAGTCAGCGATGTCGGAAGCCGTCTCTAATTGCAGCCTTCCTGGAAATACATGCCTGTAGTCCCTGCCCTCAGGGAGGCTGAGCCAGGAGCTGGAGGCCATCCTGGATGACAAAGTGAGTTCAAGACCAGACTGGACTACTAAGCAAGACCCTGCCCCAGAAGCAAGATTCAGTTTCTGACCTTTAGAGGCCCACTGATGGGCAGGCACGTGGACATGTGGACAGTCACAGCCCGGATGCCCTAGCTTCTTGCCCAGGCCCTACCCGAGTGTGGAGCTCTCTCTGTACCACGGTGTCCATGTGCAGAGCTGGAGACCGAGGACCAGGGAGAGTGTTCTCTTCTTTAACATATGAGAAGGGAGGAGAAGAGGAGCCGCAGGGGCTGGCAGACAGCGGCCTGTCCCCTGCACACACCTTACAAAGGAAGGCTTGCGACTGGAGATCCTGCAGTGTCCCGGGAGCTGTGTGTGCAGTGCTGGCTGAAGCCCAGCAAGAAGGGTACAGGTTCAAGACCAGGGAGAGGGGCACCTAGCCAGCACTCAGTGTCTGGCCCCTGTGGCTGGCTAGGGCTTCCAGAACCCAGGCTCGCCACCAAGACGCAGGACCAGTGCATGGGAGGGGCAGGTGCACAGGCTACCTGTCTGTCACCTCTCAGTGCCTGCAGCTGCCAGTGACAACCCACGACAGGCAGGCGCTTGGTCACACGCAGGAATCTGGTGGTGTGCGAGGCCCTCATTTAGAATAAAGGGCCGAGTCAGCATTTCTGTTCTGAATTCCTATCTTCAATGATTTATAATGAAGCATCTTTTTAAACTGGTTTCAGCTGCTTGAGCTATATGCGGCCCAGAGAATAGATCCTAGGGCTTTTTTAGCACTCTGCTAACTATGAAATTGTTTGATTTTTACAAAACATATTTAGCAAATTGTTAAAACTATTGGCTAAACACAGCATTTCATAAATGAAATGTTGAAGCGATCAAGATGTTGAACTTTAAAATCATCTGCTTTTGCTCAACAGTGCCTTTTCTTGCAAAGTTCAGTACGAATCTTAACGTAATTTTGCACATTAGAAGAGCATTGCTACATGCTCTAAATATCACACCATTGCGCATTCTAATTACCTGATTACATTCATTTACATTAAATTTGTAATTAAACGTAATTTCGCACATATTGAGGGAAAATCCTCGGGAAACGCAGTGATCGGGCCCTGTGTTGCCACGCGGGTGGAACGCGGTGGCCCTGGGGGTGTGCACTGGTGGCTCCAGAGCCGGGCAGTGATATCAGGGTGTGCCGTTCACAGCCACAGGCAGGGCAATGGCTCATCACAGATGCAGTCAAGGCTGGGGTGCAGGTGGAGTCCCTGGCTGCTGTGCTCTGATCACTGAGGTCCCAGGGGAGCCTCGTGGTGCAGCCTGGCCAGCATGGCTATGGGAAGCAGGTCACAGGCTAAGAATCCCACTTCCACTTGCAACATTTTAGTCTGTTGCCAAATTCTCTCTCCCACTGTCACCATAGCAACACCTAGATGGCAAGCTAAGGTCAGTGCTGCATCAGCCAGGGGGAGTAGCCTTAGCCCTCAGCTTGGCCTTGGGTGGCTGACAATACCCCCTCAGGAGTTTGGCCATGATCCGCAGCTCCAGGCTGGGATGGGGGCCTGGCTGTCGTGGCTTCCCTTAGCAATCTGGTCCCAGGTTGCTGTTGGACTCTGCCATACCTAGGGTAGAGAGATCAAGGTCAGCCAATGCCTGAGCCCCAAGTGTCAACAGAGCCCTTGCCACAGCACCATCGCTTACACAAGGGAGAAGGAATACGCAGGGAGGGAGGCCATCCGCACCAGGCTCACCCATAGGCTGGGGCTGGGAAGAGGCATTCCCCACAGCTTCAGCTGTGGTTCCCCTTGGGCCTGCAGGGGCAGAGCAGCCTGGGGTCAGCGTCCCTCAACCCTGCAGGCCCTGCAGTCCGGCCTGACCTGGGAAGGCTACAGGGAGACCTTCATGTGCCCGGAGCTGGCAGCCCTGGTATGGGCAGTGACATAAGACCAAGCATCCGGGAGAGGCTGGGACATGGTCTCTGCAGAACACATTCCTCCTGATGCCCAGGGAGCCACAGTCTTGGGATCGGCCTGTGGGCCTGGCCCAGTGAACCCACTTCCTATCCAGGGAAGAGCCAGGGCCCCCTAGTTCTGTGCGGAGAGGCCACAGCGTGGGAGAACACCCGCTCTCTTCTCTGCCCACCTATGTGTGCAAAGTAAGTGACTCTATGCATGCTCAGCTGCTGGCAGGGAGCCTCAGCCTGTCTGGTTGGCCAGGGACAGTTCCCTGACAGTGACCCTGTGCAGGGAAGACTCAGAACCACCTCAAGGGGCACCCGGACACACAAGCAGCGTTGCTGGAAGTGGAGGGGAGGATCATAGCCAGAACCCATAATGGAGTCGTAAACCCTGTTCCACGGCTTCAGCACGCTGCTAGAAAAAGCAGCAGAGCTTAGGGCACAAGAACATTGTTTAGCAGCCCAGGGCATAGTGGCACTTGCCTTCTGCCTCAGCATTCAGAAGGCTGAGGCAGGAAAAGCTCCATAGATTTGAGGCCAGCTGTGCTATGTAGTGAGCTCAAGGCCAGCTTGACTACATAGGAGAATCTGTCTCAAAAAACCCCTCTCCTCCAAGAAAGGAGGGTTGGGGAGAAAGAAAAGGAGAGACAGATAAGCGCTCTGTGGAGCCAGCACGCCTTCAACAGGCCCTGGGGTGTTGACATCAGGGTGGGGAGTGTTGAGGTCTCTGTGTGCGGGTGACATTCCTTCCATCCCCTCTGTGGGGGAGGGGCATGGCCTTGTCCTTGCTCCACTCTTGTCTCCAAGGTATGCATGTCCTGGCAGAACCATTCTCCACCATGGGCCCAGGCAGGGAAAGCCCATCCAGAGAGTGACTGTCACAGCATTGACTCCTGAGCTGCACAGCCCAGGTCTGTGTGTCTGGCCTGTGTTCTGGTGGCTTTTCCAGGCAGGTGCAGGCATGCTTTCAGGGTCTGCTGAGCTCATGGAGCTGCCTGTAGATGACGTGTGCAGACATGTGTAGAAGTGTGTGCCCTTGGGTAGGCTGCCTCTGACCCCTAGGTCCCGCCTTGCACAGGACAGAACTTAGGCTCTGCAAACAATTATCTTCAGCCCTCCTATCCCGACCTTGAGCCAGTGGCCTCTCTGTCACCTCCATGCCAACTGCATTCTTGCCTGATGTCTGGCCTCACTGTGGGTCCTGTGCCCAGTTCTCTCTAGAAGTGGCCTTGAACACACACCCCCTGTCACCTCTAGTGCCACAGGGCTGGTGCAGTCTCTGGCCCTAGCGTACCTCCTCTCCTCAACTTTTTCCCCACTGGGTTGTCATGCTGTGCTGGGCAAAGGACAGGCATGACCTGAAGGAGGATAAGAGGCTCTCTGTCCTAGAGAGGAGGAATGTGTGGCTAATACCCCAGTGGCTGATGGCCAGCTGTATGCGACAGCCACCTCTACAGGGCAGACCAGGGCCATGGAGGGAGATGCTGTGGAGGGGACAGGAGGAGCCTCAGGAAGTGGACCAGAGTCCTGGCTACTGGGCAGAGCTGGGGCACAGAGCCAGGTGGAGAGGAGTCTGTGAGGTTGTGAAGAAAATCTTCAGATAACTGAACAAACTTCCCAACTTTCTCAAAAAAGCCTAGTGGCCCTGCTTCGGTGGGTTTGCAGGCAGGCATGGGGTCTGGTGGGCATCACGCTCCTATTTGGTGGGCAGCATGGGAAGCTGCAGGAGATGCAGCTGGCCAGCAGACAGGCACCAGCGTGCCCTGAATCCCTCTGTGGTCAGAGCCTACAGCTTCACCTTCTTGCCCAAACAGGAGCCATCCGTAGGTCAACTTGTACACTTAAGGGAGCCTACCCCCAGGCTGCTCTGACCCTGCAGGCCCAAGGGAAGCCACAGCTAAAGCTGTGAGAAATGCCTCTTCCCAGCCCCTGCCTATGAGTGAGTGTGGTGTGGATGGCCTCCCTCCTTTGTATGCCTTCTCCTTGGCTTGTGTGCAGCCGGGCCAAGTGCAGCCCTCAGGCCTCCTACTGCCTCTGCTGTCATGGCCACCAACTCCAAGCTGGCTCTACTGCTTCCCTGTGCTCCTGGACGTGGTCCCTTTTCTTATTAATAATCATAACCATGCATGATTTGATCCTTAGATATTTTTATTTTGAAAAAAGTTAAGATCACAGCAGGCTCCTCATTAATCACTCTGGATATCCCAGAGGAAGCTTCCTATGCCCTGTACTAGGGGAAGCATGCATTTAAGGTACCTTGCTACAGGCAGAAGAGCCACGCCTCTTGCTGACCCAGAGATGCGCCTCCTGGCCAGACACTGAGATGACTGGTGGCCGAGGGCCAGGTAGACTTCATCATTCTGCCCTCTTTGTGGTGCTGTGAGCCCCCGCTGACCCAGTGTCACCCAGGCTGGAGGGCTGGGGGCATCCACGTTGTTAGCCACATGAGTGATCCGTGGCACTCTCTGAATATGCATTCAGGTGAGGCGGGGTGGTCCTAGCCCTGTGATCCCAGCACTTGGGAGGCTGAGGTAGGAGGACTGCCTTGAGTTCAAGGCCAGTGTGGACCACAGAGTAATACAAAATAGTAATATACAAATGTGAGTTCCTTATGGGGTGCAGGGCTCCCTCAGCCCAGGAACCTCAGACCTCCTTCCTCAAAGCCTACCCCTGACCCTGGTGCTCAGGTGGATGGGGAGACTATGGAAACAGAGCCATGATCTTGGTGGCCCTCAGTGCCAGGCTCTGGTGGGATGGCTGCTGCAGTCCTGTCTGGGTGCAGCCTACCCCAGTCCCTGGCTTTTCCTGGTGTCAGGCAAACCCATCTATGTGTTCAGGGCCAGCTCAGAACCACACCGGCATGGGCAGAAGTCTGCAGGTCTCCCAGTGAGGAACGCACAGGGGGCCCGTGTGGTCTTCCAAACCCATGTTCCATTCTTTCTCTCACCCCAAAGCAAGCAGAAGGAGACTGCACTCTGCCCCTGTGCTTTGGCAAGTCACTGTCTTGTTCAGATGACCTGAGGACAGGTCAGCCCTTGGGGGCCTGCCCAGGTGGCACCACAGCACTGCAGGCCAGGCTTAGGTGGCTGTAAGGAAGTGTGAAGGACCTGTACTGCTGCCATATTCCTTGGTGTGACAGGAGAACCCTGCATAGGAGATGTTATCTCCTAAAGAAATAAAGGAACAGATAAGGAGGGAGAGAGAGGAGAGGAAGGAGGAAGGAAAGAAGGGAGGCAAGGAAGAGGGAGAAAGAGAATCCATCTCTACTAAGAATTCCAGCCATGAAAACAAGGAGTGAAGCCAAAGTGCAGTAAGTCACGCATGGAGCTCAGAATATTTAAAAACCTAACAGGAAGGCTGGGTGTGTGTGTGTGTGTGTGAGAGAGAGAGACAGACAGAGACAGAGACAGAGAGAGAGAGAGAGAGAGAGAGGAGAGAAGCTGCAGATTGGACACGCAGCCTTCCCTAGCTCTTCTTTATTACTATTGTTTACTTTGAGGGACATTCTCCCTAAGTTGCTAAATTGAACTTGAACTTGTGCTCCTCCTGCCTCGGCCTCCCAAATGCTGGGATTGCAGCCAAAAGCCAGTGTGGCCTTTGACAGGAATCATGGTCTTCTGTGGCTAACCCCGCTGTGCACCCTGAGCCCATCTCCTACTTCTCTGAGTTTCCCCTCCTGTCTCTGCCACTGGTGCTCGCTGTGTTTCCTTCTGAAGTGAATACCCACCCTCTGTCTGTCTGTCTGTCTGTCTGGAACCAGGGAAACCAGGCTGTATGCTCTCCCTCAGCAGTGTCCCTGCTGGACACCCCCACACACATGCTGTTGACAGCCTGGGGTACAACCTGCACACCTCCGGTGGTCACCCTGGTTGTGCTCCCTGGCTTATCCCACTACAGCCCCTTAACAGCACGGCCACCCTCCTGCATCCGTGCCTGACGATCCACATCCTTCTTCTGATATTTCAGAGATTTCCTTTTATCTCTAATGAAATTTCCTCCCGATTAGTCAGACTTTTCCAGGTTCTGTCATCTGACCTGAACAGAGACCCACTACCCTCTGGTTCTGAGTCACAGCATTTTGTGCTGGGCTGGAGCCCACTGCACTCCCTGCAGGGGTCCATCTGCGCCTCCACCCAGCCCCATTCCGCTTCTCAGTGGCTGCCTTGTGTTCCCAGGCAACTGACTGCAAATGTGCCATTTGCCCTGGCTGCAATTGAGTGTTACTCCTGATGCATGCTGTCCCTGGGTGTCACATGGAGCGAGACAGCTATGGCTTATGGAGGGACAGGAACACAGCATCTGTGATGGAAGACAGTGGTGTACGGTAGCCTCGCAGTGACTGGGCATCTGTGTCCCCTTCCCAGCCCTGGCACATAATCATTTTTATGGCATTGGTGGGGCGGCCAGAGCCCCTCCCCAGGAGCGCATTCCTGTGTCCCCTCCATGGTGCCTGCCCGTGGCACCAACACGGGCACAATGGGCAAAGGATCGTGTGAAGGACCTCAGACTTCAAGGGGGTGGGGACGTTTCCATCCTGTGGTTTCCACCAGCCGTTCTCCGCTCCGCACTTGCCTTTGCTTCTGGTTCTTTGCTTTGAATGGTGACTTGGTGCCCCTCCCATCAATAGACTGAATCTCCCAGAGCTGTGCATTTGGGGGACCTACCTGGGCAGTCCCAGCAGTCAGTGCACTGTCACCCCAACCTCCAGGGTCCTGATGCCCATGTGGCCCTCCTAGGCCTCAGGCCCCTGGCTTTGGCAACTGAGTATCCAGAAGCATCCTGATCCCTGTGAGCCATGTCTCTAGGGACAGAGGTCCAAGCTGGTCCCACCCTCTCTGAGTCTGTGCCACCCAAGGGTGCTTCCCTAAGGCCCAGGCTTGCTTACCTGGGCAGTATGTGCAGACAGCTTTGCTAGCAGGGCAGCACAGGATACCGAGAAAGATGAGCGGAGCGTCTTCAGCCTTATGATTCACTTGACTTTGCTACTTACAAATGCCAGCCCGTCCCACTTGAGCTTCCTTGGCACGTGAGCCAAGTCCCTCGCCATTCTGTGGCTGCCCTGTGGGGAAGACACTGGGTGAGCCAGGGCAGAGGTGGTTCGAGCTCCAAGAGTGTGCCAGGTACTGTCTGGGCTTTCTTCTTACTCTCTACCCTTTTATACAAGCAATGCAGAGAACATGGAGAAGACTTGAGTTGCTCTCCTTTTTAATTTCTTCTTTCCCTGAGTTTTTTAGAGGAGAGATTTCAAGCTTCTGTGTGCAAATACCACACCCCACCTTCACCCTGCTCATGTGTGGATGCCTTTGGCACCCCAGGCTGGCCTCGGACTGCAGCTGCCAGGCGCAGGTGGCTCAGCCCATGTGCAGGGATGGAGGCTTGGGGGAAGCTTGGCTGCTGTGTGAACTGCACACAACAGATGAGGTTTTAAGGTAGAAAAGAAAACAAAGAAGCTGGCTATTTCTGCCCCCATGCTGGCCCCTTCTGTGTTTTGTCGTGGGAATTCACGCATTAGGTGACCCAGAACCTCTGGCTCAGAGCCCATGAAGAAGGGGCAAACTTGCTCTGTCCTATGCCCAGAGGTGGCACCATTCTGGAGAACCCATAGGGATTTCTAAGCATTTCTCAAAGACAGTCATCCTACCTAACACCGTCAATCAGGAGGGAAACCAAAACTGCCTGGAGGCACCACTCTCTCAGTGCTTCTGTTCATGTGGCATGTGGTGCTGCTGCCAGGACTGGTGTCAGGTTCGCAGTTGCAAGGAGAGAAGCTCTCTGGCCCAACAGGAGCTCCTTATCTAACAGTTACAGATTACCCTAATCTTGACTGGGAAAAGCCCTGACCCAGCATGCATGCCCAGGCTGTAGTGAGGCTCTGTGCTTAGCTAAGTGCAGATGTGAGCTGCTCTTCCTGATCTGTGCTTAGCTGACAGCATGACCTTTAGGTTCATACTATAAAGGTCACTGAGAAAGCAGGGTCCCCTGGATGACAGAGCCCATTTGTGGGGTCCATGGAAGCAGAGACACCTGAGGGCCTGAATGGAGCAGGTCAGAGTTCAGGGTCCCTCTGACAGCCCCTTTGCCCCCTCCCTGTCCTCTACAGTGCTGCATGGCAACTGCTGGGATTGGCAGCCACCACCTTCCCAGCACAACCCTCCAGGATGAGGCAGAAGCATGTCCAAGTCAGCTTCCGGACTGACATCGATATCCGACTCTTGCGTGTCTGAGGAGGAAGGCTTCCTGGCTTACATTCACAGGGGCTCAGTCCATGGTTGGCTGCTCCCGCAGGGACATCATGAAGGAGGGTCGGTGAGCCCAGCTGCTCACCCTGGCAACCCAAAGCAGAGCAGGGTGGAAACAGAGCCAGAGAGGTCTCCAAGGCCACCGCACCCTACCACGTGCCCCCACGAGCCTTCCTCGTCTCCAGGCAGCCCCCACACCAAGGGCATTGACAGTAGCAGTCAGACATCAGAACATTCTCATTATTTTTCACTACAGCAGCCAGTATCACAGAAAGCTCACATGCTTGTACACATGTATGCAGGCACACTCGCAGGCATGCTCATCACACGCAGGCACACTAGTTACTGCAGGTACACATATGTATACCCACCTGCATGCACACATCACACTGCACAAATGCACTCATAAGCACATACATGCACATACATGTAAGCATGTATGTGTACACTCCAGTGTACTCCTGAGCACATTCCCACCACACACATGGACACACACACACACACACACACACACACGGACATGCCTGCAGGCAGACACCCAGAGACACACTTGTAGAAGCATCTGCAATACTCACAGGCACATGCATACACCCACCACACACATGCACACCAGCTGCACCCCAGAGAGGGTCCTGCCTCTGTCCAGCCTGAGCCACACCTCCCCTGTCAGCAGCTCTGGACCAAGAGCCTGGGGACCTGCCCATCTCAGTTGCACAGGGTACACACCCAATAGGAGGTCATCTCTTGTCTTCCGGGGACATTTGACTACCAGGTGACATCAGTCCACCCAAGGAGGGGGGTGCAGAGCACAGCAGCTGGAGATCTACCTCCTCTAGTGCTGAGATGCAGTGCAGAGCCAGTCCCCAGTGTGACTCTGATGTCCCCAGGACCTGGCCTCCACCCTCACACCAGCACGTCCTAAATAGCTAATGATGGATTGCCACCCCTGGAGGCGCAAGTTGGGCAACAGCATGTCATCTGGTATTGAACCTGTGGCCATCAGTGGGGCTCTCCAGGTTGACTGAATCTGCAGCATGTGGTGCTGGGCTGAACTCATGGTGCAGTGCTAGGGCCAAGGCTGCCTCACCCTGGGTGTGAGTGCTGTGCACCCAAGGGTGGGTAACCTAAGTAGAATGTAAAGGACAGAGAGGAGGCTGTGGGTCACTGGATGCCACGCTCTCCTACTTCCTGCTCTACTGTCCTCTTCCTGCCAGGGCTGTTTCTCTACAGTGCACCTCTTCCGGGCACCACTGTATCTCACTGGACCACAGTGTCCCATTGCATGCATGTGACACTTGCCTTTGTGACAGAGGAATGACAGAAAGGGGACCCACATCTTCTGCCTGTGACCTCATCAGAGCCCCACTTTGCTATAGGGCTACCCTCCGACACCTATGGCATGCACCTTGCCATTGGTCCTCAAGCTGCTACCTGCCCTGTGCCACCCATGCTTCCTGGTAGGGTCACAGTGGCTCTGTGTGGCCCAAGAGGCACTGCTGCAGGGGGCCATCTCAACAAGCCACTGTGGGGTCCACAGCCACACTGTTGGCCTAGGAGTAGGTAGGACATGGCTAGCTTAGTATATCCACAATAGTCTGGGGAGGCTCAGCAGCAGAACAGTGTCTGCAGCTCCTACAGGCTCTGACTCCGGAGCCCACCGAGGATGCGGGGGGAGGGGAGGTCCCCATCGTGGCCCAGGCCAGAGGTGAGGGCTTCACACAGCTCCTCTTTCAACATCAACTTGAGACGGGCAAGGCTGTGACCAGTGTAGAGCTCAGGAGGGGGCAGAACAAAGGACGCAGACCCTGGACAGCCACTGGCACCTACGGTCCCCACAGGGCTATGGGCCAGCAGTCAGCTGTGGGAACCTTCTGCAAGGTCTGCTGGCTTCTCTGGACCTGTGGTCCCATACAGTGGGCTTGGAAGAGAGCAGCCACAGCCACACTGCCAGGCAGGAGAGCTGCCTGGTGTCCGCAGAGGTGGATGGGACCCTGGGGGTCCCTCTCTTGGATCCCAAACTGCTCCTGTTTTGTGTATTGAAGCTAGTGAATATGATGTCAAATGACAACATGCACTAGATGTGGGCAGAACTGCAGACCCCAAAGTGTTGGCCTCGCATGGTCATTTTGATTTGGGGGAGGAGCCGGAAGCCGCATAGTTCCAGAGCTGGTGACTGTGGTGGACAAGGACTGAGGATGCAGCATCGCGATGTCACCAGCTGCCTTCCTGTTGGGTGGTGCTCAGCAGCATCATTCGCCATGTGTTTTATTACATCCTATAAAGACACCAGGAAAGAGCACAGCAGAGCTGCCGCAGAGGGCCGTGAGTGTGCAGAGCTGGGGCCTTCGGGGGTTGTGGCTCTCGCTTCGGCCTGCCCAGCTCCTGTGGAGCTTGTCTCACAGCCACAGCCCTGGAGAGCAGCCCTGCCCCCTTGGACAATCGCGCACATGCGCGGCAAGGGCTGGGGTGCACTGTGACACCTCGTCGCCGGGCAGGCGTGCCCTTGCCAGGCTCCACACACACAAGCTGCGTGGCAGGGGCAGCCCACAGGCTGGCCAGGCAAGCAGAGCCCCACACAGCCAGCTTTGACGCTCTGCCGGTTCTTCATGCTTCCTGGCCCAAAGCCGTCCACCAGGGCTGGGCTGTACCCCACCTGGTGGGCTGTGGACTCCATGGCTGCTGGTAGCCCGGCAGTGGTGTGTGGCTGTCGTGGGGTCCCCTTGCTGTCCCTGTGCCTGCGTGAGGCGATGATCCATTACACTGTCAGCGGCCCGCAGGCCAAGTGTCAACAGAAGGTGAGGGAGAGAGTCAGCCACGATCTGAGGCTAATTACCCTGCCTCGGAGTTAATTAAATCCTTGTCGGGAGCAGCGGGGCAGATCCTAATTAAACTTGTCTAATAACAGGGCCCTGACACCTCAAGACACCGGGGATTCCTGCCGGGTTAAGTGATTCGGCGACAGCAATAATACCTGTCAGGCTCGCATGTGAGGCTCGCGGGAAGCCAGGCTCCCACCAGTCCTGCACTAATCTGCCGCTCATTGGGCACCATACATGTGTTTAATTTACACACACTCTCATTGGGGGATCCTGGCTGGCCCCTCATGGTTTTGTTGTTTTTCCACTTTTCCAAGAGGGTGAGAACAGGAGCAGCAAATGAGCTGCAGCGGAAGCAGCATTATCTGCGGTTGGGGTAATGATCATGATTAATGCTTGTTGATGTTACAGCGCTGTGCAATGTAAATAAAGCTGTGGCCTCTTTCCCCCTCCCTGCCCAACTCCTGGGCTGCTTCTGCCTGGAGGCCATGAGCGAGCGGAGCCAGCCAGAGGCCCTAGCAGCCAACTGCCCAGGAGCTGCCGGGCAGGGTGTCAGAACCAGAAGCACAGGTGGGGTCCCTGCAGCTACCTGCGTATCCCTACCCTCTGCTCCTCTCGGGTTCTGCTGGGATGGGCATGGCCAAGGTTGGCAGCTGGAGAGGCAAGGGACAGAGGAGGAGGCTGTGGCCCCGGCTGCGTGGGACAGCGGCTCTGCAGCCAGGCCAGGTGTGGAACAGGACATTGATGTCAGCTGAGCCGCAGCCTGGGTGTCTGGCAGTGGAGGGCCTCAAGGACAGGGAATGAGCACATTGAGAGGTGGACTGGGGCTGCGTGGCAGCCACAGAGGGCCCACTTGTCCTCCTGAGAGAGGTTCGGGGTCTTCTCTGGCTTTTTCTTTAGAAGACACTAATGCCTGATGTTTGTCCTGGTTTTGTTTTATTTTGGCAGCACTGGGAGTTTGAAACCAGAATTTCCACCCTGAGCTCCATCTCCAGAGTTTTCCTTTTTGAAACAGTCTTCCTTAATCAGTCAGTTACTCAGGCTAGGCTCCAACTTTTACCTCCCCTGCCTCAGCCTCCCAGATGCTGGGCCTGAGGTGGTGTGTCTGACAGCCTGCACAAGCATGGTGTCTGTGAGAGCCCTAAGTTTCTGCCAGGTCCCAGTGTCCAGCTAAAAAGCAGAAGCTATGTGGTGAAGGTGAGCAGCCCCTGGGCTGCTATGTGTACAGGGAGCAGCACCAATGACACTCATGCTGCTGGTAGCCCAGGCTTCCCAGAAAGCCTGGCGGAGCTGTGCAAATGGCCTGTGGCTGCCCCACCCACAGCAGGAGCCCAGAAGAAAACATCTCCCTCTGTACTCTGCAGACAGCTGGGTGGGAGGCCTGCGCTGACCCTGAGGCCCTGGCAGGTATCTGGGGAGATGGTACACAGGGGAGGCCCCACCTCTGACTTCCTTGGAGCAGCTGTGAAGGAGTTAAGTCAGGCAGGCTTTTCTTATTTTTCTCCTTCTAACCAAATAGCGTGAATTAATGAAAAGATGCAAGGGCTCAGATCTTTTCTGGCAAGAATGCTTGTTGAAATAATCAATTAACCTTGGAAGATCACATTGACAGGGCTTAAGTGCAAAGTTATTTAAGACGCCAGATTAGCTAGCCGGATGATTGCATTTATTGCAATGCAAGAAAGCAGCAAGAATGCTTTTGAGAAATTTCCAGGCTTCAGAAAGACGCAGTCTATTTCCCCAAAGAGCTAATCTGCCCATTAGAACATACTTCAACCTCTTATGAGCACTACCCTGGGATAATTTTAGTTTACCTCTTCCCTTTATTCAGGCAGAGGAAATGATACAAAGAGAGCAAACAGATAAATTAGTTTCCAGCTTTTGCTTTCATTTACTTTTAAATAGGTGGGCCTTTTTGAAAATTAAGTGAAATTTCAACTCGCATTTCATGCCATTTCTGTTTCAGTTCAGGTATGGTGAATGCAGCATGTGTCTCTTGGATCCCCTACACCTTGCCATACCAGTGGTTCTCAACCTTTCTAATTCCATGACCCCGCAATATAGTTCTTCATGTTGCGGTGACCCCAAACCAAAAACTAATTTTGGTGGCTACTTCAAAACTGTAATTTTGCTACAGTTATGATTCGGAATGTAAATAGCTGATATGCATTATGTATTCTCATTGCTACAAATCAAACATAATTTAAACATAGTGATTAATCACAAAACAATGTTTAATTATATGTTGAGAAATATTTATTACTAATTCCAATAAATAACATTTCACCATGGCATAGCATGGGTTTAAATATATAATTTCTGATGGCTTTAGGTGATCCCTGTGTTTTGGTTGTTTGACCCCCACGAGGGTCATGACCCACAGGTTGAGAACCACTGCCATAGACCCTCCCAAGGACAGGATGCCTGGGCTGGGCCTCTGGGATCACAGCAGTGTTTTAGTAACATTGGGCCACTCTGATCATTTCCACACAAAGCCACTGCCCTTGGCCCGGGAAGTAACTTAAGAGTGGTGTCATTGGATGTGACTGTTGTGATTTGTATCTAGTTGTCCCCCTAAAGCATCACTTAAATTGTGGCACGGCTCCAGGGGTGGGGCATGGCCAAGAGAGACGCTGACCTGTAAACTGACAGCACGTGCTGTCAGAGGTCCTGTGTCCCCATCCGGTCCCCCCCCACCCCCAGCGGTCTCTCGGAGGTATGGAGAAAATCATTCTGGACACAGCGGTGTAGTCTCAAAGTTTTGCTATGTAATTCAGGCTGCTTTAAATTATGAAACCGCCAGTAACTGTGAGCTAAATAAATCTTTCCTTCCCTAAGCTTGTGTGTAAGGTATTTGTCCCAGCAGTGAGGGAATAGTAACTAAAACAGTGACCATGGTAGGCACTGGGGACACTGGAGTGTCACTCCAACACAGGAAAAGAATGTTTCTCACCTGCCACTCCAGCAGTGGCTCCCAAGACTCGTGTTGGCCCTCAATGAAGGGGCAGCCTGGCCTCTCGCCTGAGAGCCCCTCCTGACCCGCCAGCTCTGCGACAGTTTTTGTTTCCAGTGAGAGCTGCCTGCTTATTGGTAATCCCTGCAAACAAAGGACTTCTTTTTCTTTTTTTTTTTTTTT